>JAUTXW010000348.1:0-202990 GCA_030620095.1 Kuschelorhynchus macadamiae
ATTGAGATATGGCGTATCCTTTTGTAAATATGATTTTTCTTCAGCGACTTCTTTTGGAATATATTTTTTTTAGATAATAACAATGTTTTTCTGATTTTGACCCCTGGTCTTAAGTAATATCTTGATATACAAAAATTGTCTAAAGTTTTTGAATATTTATTATTCCCCATACAGGGTGTCGGACAAGTATATGGCATGCTCTCAGGAGCATATAGGGGAGGTCAAATACATACAGGTACATTTGTTCCTACTATTTCCTTCCTATTAATTTACTGATAAAAATTTAACGTATATTTAATTTTCAAGTGGAAAAATTGCCTGACCTAACTACTGGAAAAAAATCGGAAAAGTTGGTTAAAATGAGTCTGAAGTAATATTATTATGTTTTTTAGTTTAATAATTATTTGTTTTACTGTTGTTTTAAATAAAAATATTTATATATGAAATATTATTTATTGAACTTACCAAATATCCCTCCGGGCATCTACTTTTCCTATATAAAAATTGGAATTCTCGTTTTCTAAGAAATTTGTTTAACAAATAATAATGAGGTCTCGTCTTCGACTAGGGTTTTTAAAACAACTATATGTTCAACATATTACTTAAAAACTATTTTTTTCTGTTTTTCTGGAAAAATTAGATGCACTAGGGATATTATCCTCGATAAAATCAGCCATTTTCGGAAAAATCAGATTTTGCAAGTACAGGTTTAAGCAATAATTGTATACATCCCACTCATGCTTACATGCTTCATCTAACTTATAAACAAGTACTGAGCGGTTGTGTGGAAGCAAGAGAATCTGTTATGAAACACATTTCCATATCGAAGTGTACTGCACAAAAAAACTTTTGAAAGGGTTAATTGTGACTTAAGAGAAACAGGGAAAGTTAAATTATAAAAGTAGTTATTTTTGACGTTTCTAAAGTCACTTAAACTCAAGATTGTTAAATGTAAAAGCGTTTCTTTTGCTGGTTTGCTTGAGTATATTTTGGAAATGAGCGCCCCATACCTTTATCCGACGAATGTATTTTCATTGTACTTGAAACAAGATTCCAGGATTGTCCCGTATTTCGTTGTAATAGTGTGTTAGCCTTTCTATCAGATCTTTTCTGATGTCAACTTACGTCTAATATACAATTATCTTTTTATTTCCCCCTAAAAAGAAATCCTGCAGTTAACATATGGGAAACTTTTTTATTTTCGATTTTTGCAAAATTTTCTTCATTAAAAGTTCTACTTGCGAAAAAATATAATTTGCCCTGAAAAAAGTAAGTTTTTATATACAGAATTTGCCAAAAATTACGAAAACGTTAGTTTTACCCTAAGAGTAAACTACCTATAATTTTCATTTCAAGAAAAAATGTTATTTGAAAAAGTTGTTTAGAATCAAAGGCAATATACAAAATTTCATAAACAAAAAAGAAATAATAAAATAAAAAATTGATCTTCGTTGAAAGTACTTTTATTATCATTTTTTTGTTCGAAAAGAGTTATTATCGTAGTCACGTGGGAATAAATTGTGGATAAATTGCGGCTTAAAGGGTTTGTACTTATGTTTCTTTAATACGCTGCTTTTCTAATAAACGTTGCTTTCAAATTTAAATCTCCAGATCTTTGGACTAAACTTGCCCGGGATATTCTTGAATGTGAAATAAAACTTCCCACTGATCTTCGTATTCATCATCATTATCGTTATTCGCTGCTCCATGATGTTTAAAAAAAAATCTTTAAAAAAGTGTCACAACCGAATTCACTAAAAAGGTTTAAAGATTAGACTAGGTCTAGTTTGCCATGATACTTAAAACTCGTAGTTTACCAATTTTATGTTTCGCTTATGTCATTGTCATTTTGTAATTTTGATATTTAGAAGAATTATTCGTTCAAGTGTTGAAAATGTCATCTTAAACCTCTAACTGTCAAGTTAGACCTAAATTTAAACCTCTATAGTGAATACTGGTGTCAAAGTCTTTTAAAACTTTACAGACAGTAACATAACTAACTGGTTCCCGTTCAGAATGTTTGGCATTGAATTCTCTCGCTGCCTCTCTAAATATATAGTGATGACCAACAATCAGTACGATTTCCACTGTTACTTGATTTGTTAAGCATTTCATTTGCTTTTGATAATAAGAAATATTTTTTATGAAGAATACATTATTTTTGCTAAAATCGAAAAGTTTTCCTTATGTTAACTATAATTGTACACACGCTGTATGTTCAATACGTGTTATTAATATTGACACAAAATGTTTCTATAAAAAGATTTAAAATAAATGTATAGTCTTTTGGATGTCGCTGAGTTATATTGCGACGATTGGTATATCACCGATTTTCCCTCTCTCGTAAACAAAACTATTCAAGCGTACTTACGCTAGTATATAAAAAGCCCCCCAGATAAGTATTTTATGTGTATATTGTCTGGGGAAATAAAATATTTTATATTGTAATGCGCCGCTATTGTGTATGAATGAAAGACTCTGCCCTGTTTTAACAGAATAATGCTAGCCAAATCACCGGAAATATCTTTTATAAATGTCGTTTTGTGCCGACTAAACTAGACCATTTTGTCGAAGAAAATGTATAAATAAGCGTTCGCAAAAAATTTCCCTATGGTGCAGAAAAATATTGGAACATTTTTCTTGGTCTTACGTCGCAAATTTCAGACCACCGAGTCCCTGTTGAACGAGATAAATAATTCAAAACTTTGCGAATTTTCTCCCGAGGTTTAGGATTTCATTGGCTTAATTTAAGCCAGGAAGACTCGAACGCAATATATAAGATGGTAGTCGTTTGTGGTTTTCGAGTTTCGATTATGTAATGTAAACATGTTTAGAATTTATATTTTGTTTTTGTTATTTTTATCAAAGAAATCTTTTTCGATCACTTCGATTTGTGACTATTTTCTTAAGCATATCGTTACGATTATCATTAGAGTTTCGAATGTTTTTCAGCTAGAGTGCTGTTTCAAGTTTGATATTTGTTATATTTTGTAGATTTTGTTATGTGGATCGTAAATATACAATTTTTTTACACTTTTTGAGGAAAATTTAAACATGGCGCCGAGGTGGCGGTTATTTACTTGATTCCCTTAATATTTACATGTGTGTCTAATTAGATGTCTTTGGGTTCAATACATATGAATTTACAGTTAAAACGGGGGTATCTCCAGGTGATCCAAACAAAAATAAAAGTTTAAAAGAATCGAAATCTGTGAGTGAATTTCCTTCAGCTCAAAATTTAAACAATCATTTTATAAATTCTTCAGGTAATTTATTGCATGATAAAGATTTAATTATATTTTACGCAACACAAAAATTAACTCAAATTATAAATAAAAAACCTTTCATTTTAAGAACAGTATCAAATTATTATATTTTTAAAAATATATCTGATATTAAAACAAAATCATGTGGCTTTGATGGTATTACATTAGACATGTTATCTTTTTGTTTAAGTGATTGCTTTGTTAAATAATTATTTTGCAGATATATGGAAAATTAGGACCATTATGCCTATATCAAAAATAAATAATGCATGTGAAGTATGCGATTACTTTCATTAATATCTAAAATTCTTGAAGGAGTTATATTTAACCAAATTATAGATCATATTAATACCTATAATATTTTACCAGATAATGAATCCGTTTTTAGAAAAAAAATTAGCACCACTACATTACTTACTAAATTAAAAGATGATAGCTTAGAAAATTGGGAAACTGGATTTGCTACTAATTTAATGTCACTTGTTTAGCTAAAGCTTTTGTTCTTTAAATCATGAGATGATTTTAGCCAAGCTAAGATATATAGGTTTCAGTGACAAAACCCGTCAATGGTTTGTTAATTACTTTCCTAACCGTAATCAGTTTACTAGAATTTCTAACGAATACAAATTTAACACTTCTAATATCCCAAAAGAGTACCTCAAGTGTCTGAACTTGGCCCACTGTTTTTTATTATTTACACATTTGATATTAATGTATCAATTAAACATGGTAATATTTAAGCATTTGCAGGTGACACTCAAACTTATCACAAAATTAGTTTTGAAAATAAAATTTTGTTAATTTAATAAATGAAGACCTTTTTAATATATGTAAAAACATTAAAAACCATGTATTAAAAAGTAATGTAAATAAATCTAAGTTATTATTTATTAGTCCAAAAGATTTGCTTGTTAAAATAAAAACCAATTCTTATTTTAAAATTACTTATGAGAGTTATATTATTCCTTTAGTTATTTCAATGAGAAATTTTGGTGTTGTTTTTGATCAAAATTTAAATTTTAATGACCATGCTTATTTTAAATTAAGAATTTTATACAGTTTTAATTTTTTTTTAAATACTAACACTAAACTATAACTTGTTGATTCTTTCAGTTTTAATGATAAACATAAATTACAAATTTTACATAATAATTGAATCAGATATGGACCTGGTCTTACAAAATATGATCATATATCTTCAAATTTTAATAGATATAAATTAACTAAATTATAATTAAGACGCAAAATCCACTTATCTTGTTTTATTCACAAAATAATTTTAAACAAATTGCCTAACTATTTATATAAAAAAATTAAATTTCGAAATAATATTCATAATTTAAATGCTAGAAATCAAAAGTAGTTGGAAGTTCCTGTTGATCAAACACACAAATATAAATCTTCCTTTAGATATATATTTTCTATAAATTATAATAATACTCCTTATGAAATAAAATATCTCAAATATAAATAATTTAAAAAACATATCAAACCTATTAATCATGAAGTAGGTTTTAGTTAAGATTAAAAACCCTGTCCATATTAACTCAGAGAGCAACAATTAGACAAATCATTTGTCCTAAATGTCACATTACAAAATGGCAGTGACGCAGAACGTAACTGGCGAGCGAACAGTTTCAATTGTCATGGCAATTAGATCTGGCCTAACTCTTAAACCTTTTTAGTGGATACGGGGGTTGAAGTCTAGATTTCAGTCAAAATATAATTTTTATAATTTTTTAATTTAGGCTACATCTTTCGCCCAACCGGGCATCATCAGGCCTACAAGTAAAAAATACATTCCAATTACACAACAATAAAATAGTAAGATTAAATTAAAATACCCTAAAGACGACGAACAATAAATTTAGACAACACATGACGATGTTAACAAACAGAGTAGTGTGAATCAGTGATGAGTCTAACCTCATTGCAAGCACGTTGCAAGTTGCAACGTGCTTACTTATAGGCCCGATGATGCCCGGTTCTTTTACATAGTTAATATTGAATTGTAACATTGTTATTTTTATTTATATGTATTTCAATTTCCTAGCACAAATAAATCATTAAAAAAAGAGTGAAAATATTTTATATCTATTATAGTTTTCGACTAACTAGTTATCCTCAATGCTACCGACAAATAAGTATATCCAGTAATAAAATCCTTCAATTATAAAGATGATGAACAAGGCTAAGGCTGTTAACCAAAAGATATGTATTATTGCAACCAGTATGTTTTCGAAAAGTAGTAGGAATATCACAAAATATGATAATGTATTTTGTTTAAAATTGATAAAAACTTTTCAAGAAAGAGGAGGGTTGGGGTAAGAAAAGGATCAGGATAGTTAAATGATGGATTAAGATATTTATTCCCTTTCGTATTTGTAATCTTATCATTATTATCAAAAAATATTTTGTTATTAATTTGTCAGTATATCTATTACTTATTTTTAATTATAGTTATTGACCACAGGTTGCTCTTGTATAGAAGGTTAGTTAACTTTACCCATTAGTGATTTTCAGAATTTTTTTATACAATTTAACAGGGAATATTCCTTATTTACTGTACATATTTTTTGGTCAGCCATTTTCTTTTGTCGACCTTCCCACAAGTACTTGCTTTGGGTTACTCATAGTTTTCATTTGGTTTGCATTTCACTTAAAATTTATGCAAGGGTTAGTAACAACGCATTTGTTTTTCTCATTACTCGCCAATTGTTTGAAAACCACTTTCTATTGATTTAATTTTCTCGGCTCTTTCAATCTATCCGCATAGTTTTTGTGTTTTGCTTTGGTCTAATTCAACCCGTTACCGGTGTTGTCAATTTTACTTAAACATTAAAAGACATCTATTAGTCTTATTTTTGTATTACACTTAAACATTTATGTTGCTTCTCACAGTTGGAGTAGTTTATTGACCTTACATTTAAGTTTCTTTACTTTTCAGTAATTTACTTCCAAAATATTTACTTATTATTAATTAACAAGCCCTTTGACCAAAGTTGCCAAGCCAGTATTTGATAGCTTATCTTTAAACAGTGTCTTTCTCTCGCTATAATGTCACACCGGGGTTTCCATTTAGATTTGCAAAAATATTTTATAAGTTTTTTGAAAAATTTTAAATTTTTATTCCTGTTTTTGTTCAATTTAGGAGTCCGATTTCAATAACTTTTCTATTATAGATAAATATTTCAATATTATAATAACTTTCTGAATAGTTATAGTTACTTTTAATCCCGTGTCAACTTGGAAACTCCGTTGAGTGTCATTTTTGACTTTTGTTAAATAAATTCATTTCATAAATTTTTTTAATGTAATTTGGTGTTTGTCAGGGTTTGTTTTGTTTTTGTTGCATGTAAAACTTTTAAATGCATTGATTTTAAAACCATGCGTCTTTGTGCCTATTCAGTGACGAGTAAGTGTATCGTTTGATTCAACCTTTTTATGCGCCATCTTTATAGCTGAAGGTGACTAGTCGAAAGAGCCCTGCTATAATTTTGGATTTGGATAATATACACGTGGTTTTATTATATATTGTTTTTATTTGATCTCCAATTGTTTTTTTTTGATACTTAATTCGAATTCGAACAAAGACAGATTAGAAAACTAATTTACATTAGAATCATCGAGTATTTGAAAAGCATTCATAATGTCCTTATCACACTGAAGATTGAGGTACAATTTTATCAGCTATTAGCCTATGATCTTACAGTAGATCACTGGCTTTAGGAATACCTTTTCCATAAGAGATAAATTAACACTAATGAGAGTTGCCATGCAATAGGTGTCCTTAAAGCCAGAAATCTACTAGATATACATGTTTAAGTATATTGATAAAAACTGGGAGGATAATGTGTAGGCATTCCAGAAGGGAAGTGGATAAAAGCGTACCAAAACCTTTATCAACATGGATTGCCTAATGAAGATCCATTTTCTGTTCTCCTCTCTGTCTGTATCAGTATATTTAAGCATGTAAATCTAGTAGACCTTTGACTTTGAGAACACCTATCGCTGACACCTCTCTTTAGTATACGTTTTTTATATATTTCATACAATAGATGTTCCTAGACCCAGAGGTCTACTGCAAGATTACAACCTAATTTCCTCCTTCTTTCCTCCCACAACCCAGGGTGGGTCTAAGCTGACATTACGTTCATCTGTCCCACCCGGACAACAGCAATTGCTGCTGTCCATCAATACTTACTGTTAGGTTTGTTTCTTTAAATGTAGTGAAATTTGTAATGTCATTGTCTTTTCAGGTTTTAATTGGATATGTGTACGATTTTGTGTTTTGACATAAATGCCCATGTTTCTAAATGACCCTGTTCAAAAGTCAGGTTTTTTCAGGAAAAAGGGATTTTTATTTCTGTCCTAAACGTGCTACTTCATCTACTATTGAATTTAAAAAGACGTAAAAGTTCATTACTCAATATATAAATATTTTTCCAAATTGTGTATTTTTTACGATTTTGTATGTATTTATTGTGTTGTGTCTGTTAAAAGAAACGTATATATTTCATATTTACACAACAAATATCACGTCTTTTAAGTAAATATGGCCCAAAATTGAAGGGTTTATTTGAAGTAAACTAAAAAAGTTTTGTAATTTCAGCGAACGAATGCGAAATAAAATACAAAAATATGGAATTCTAGCTGTTGTGTTCTTGTGCCTGTATTTGTTAATGTTTCGCAGATAATAATTTTTGATGTTTATCCCAGTAAGAAGTACCAGATTGTCGCCAATTTCTATTATGAACATTTCTTACTTTGCTTTCAGAAATCTAGGAACTCGCTGTGAAATTTGACATTCCGTTAAACATCCTAAAGTTTAATTGAGTTTTCTGTAAGATTAGAGTGTTAAAAAGTTTTAGCAATAAAAATAAAGTTTACAATGCACAATTTAACAAAAACTAAAGCTTAACTTAAAGCAAAACTGTTTGTGCTTCTAGACTCAACGTATAAATTGAAGGTTACTTACTCAGACTATCATATACAGGGTGTTTCACGTAAAAATCAGGAGACTCTTTGAACAAAAGAGCGATCAAAGTGGGAGGTCCTTGGTCTTTGCAGTTGGATGATGAAGGGATGCATGTTGGTCCATGCTCGTCTCTCCCTGGCAGGAATGACTAAGGAAGGCATAATGGATGATGATAAATTATCAAAACAAAATCTGTGGTAGTATCTGTAAAACAGAGATAGATCGTCCACAATTCGACGATGCTCTAGTGATGCACGCTTCCTTGTGATGTTTGGATCATCAATCAGGCGAATAGCTCTTCTTTGGGCTGATGCAGGGAGAGTCTGCTCCCCATATATGCGAGTAATACTTAAGGCTAATTTACGAAATGTAAAGGATATACAAGGTGTCAGAATGCCAACGAAATGGCTCCGCAGGCCTTTGGTTATTATGTAAGTTTTAGGGCACAACCGCAGGTGGTTAGAGAGACGAGATCGAAAAAAAAAAGGTCTGATCGGGTTGGGGATAATATAGTTAGTTTAAAAAACACCGTTGATATTGTACAAACCCCGAAAAAGCCAAAAATTAACATTTTAAATGTTGTTCAAACCGGTGTCACGCGTGACGCACTCCCGGGAACAGGCTTCGGGATGACTGAAATCATTAGGGCAACCATTAAACTTACCAGAACCAGTGAAAAATTCGGGTGCGGGTGAAAAGTCGATTTTCTACAGGCAATCAAAGAGGGTGGTACTGGGGCACCGAGTTTTAGATCTGAATCTGCTTATAAATAGTTTCTGCGATACGCACCCCACAAAACAGGGTAAAACACAATGGGAAAATGCTCTTCAGGCTTCCCTCCATACGGTGGAATACGAAAAATCGGGTGTGCGGCCCACCAGAGTATCCTACGGGATTCCAAAAGAGGGAAACCTGGATTTACCAGTATCTACTGCGAGGGGCTCGGCTTCGTTTCCTGCACTCCTGGTATCTACTGGAAAGATATTGGAGATGCAGGACAATAGAAAGGCGGACCTTGGGATCCCGTAGGGAAAAAATCCCTTGGGAATCGACCCCTCGGATGTGAGACCCGCAAACAAGGAGTGTACGGTGTGCCAAGCACTCGGATATGGGAGCAGTTGTATCTGCATCAAAATGGATCCACCAAAAACACTCTATCAGAGGTTCATCGATAAATTCAAGTTGTGACGTTTCGGTGGGGCATACGCATCCCCAAAATCGTTCATCTGCCGGAGCAATAATGCACCCCACCTTTAGATAGTATTCCAGGAGGACCACACTCCTAAAGGTATTTACACTCAATTGTACGTTCGGAGTGTAAATAACACTGCCTGACATGAATAAGTTTATACTTTTCAAGGTAATTTAAAAGATCGGTATTGACATACTTGACCATTGCCTTACTCATAATTGAGAATAGGGTTATGGGTCTTTAATTAAAGGAAATTGGAATCTCCTTTTAGGAACAGGCTGTACACGAGCAGATTTACAGCTTTTAAGAAAAATACGCTTGTTGTAAGACACTTGGAATAACCTGGTAAGGATAGGGGCCAGTTCAGAAGCGCACTTTTTTAGGACTATTTTGAGTATTTGAGAATACTTTTTTACCCAAAAGGTAATTTCGTGCATATTGTATGGCAAAGATGGTACTGATGCAGGGGAGAAGTGAAGTGAAAAAAATACATCTATTTCTAAGAGAATTGTGTTATTGGCATCTGGATTACTATACTCTTTATTGAAATATGCTTTAATTCCGAACGTTGTTTTCTCGGAAATTGACGAAGATGTTATTTGGGAAACAGTAGTTTTTCAACTGAGTAAGGTGTAATCATTTAGGGCTAAGATAACATCAACGCGGTTTTCAGTATAGTCTTCTCGTCGTCAAGAGAACATTTGCAGAGAATTTAAAAATGTAGTATTTAAATCTACGTCTGTATATCAAGATTTATTTATTATTTACCCCAAATTGATTGCTGTATTGTTTTCAACAATGTAGAGGGTATTTTACTAAACTTAAGCAAAGTCTCAAAACAAGTGCCTAACGTTGACATATCTCTGAACATGAAATTAATGATTTTAATGTCTAGGCCTTAACTGTTATCTAAATTTTAAGTTTTTATTTATTTTTCGATATGTGAGATCTATAATAGATAAATCAATAGTTACTTGAAAACTGTAATTTTTATAAGGGGTTTTCTCAAAGCGTCATGCCAGCCATGATTTAGAACTAATTACACAACTGTAATTGCCAGATCTCTTCTTAGTTTTTCATGTTTCCAGATACTCCCTGCTAATTGTAATCTCCAGGCTAACGTGATGAGAAGAAAATACAACGCTGTATCATTAGTAAATAAAATATTATTATCATTAATCTTGGTAAAGTTGTTATCAGCAATAAACATAATACTTTTGCAATGTATCATCAACTTTGTCTGATTGTCGCAAACCAACTTCTTCCGCTTTGGAACTTATTTACTGGATTATTCTGGGCAATTAATTAGTTTCCATTATTTTGTAGTACAGCTACATAAATAGGAAAATAAGAAACACAGAACTCGATAACAAAACATGAACAAAAACAAAGGTAGCTTAAGATGGATTTTACGGTAAAATTAGAATAGCCGACAATTCTGTAATTATAAAATTTAGATTGAACTAAACTTGTTAAATCCGGCCTCAGACCAATAATTTTAACAACGAAATAGGGATTATTTTAGTTATTTATAGCATAATTTATTAAAGTCCTATTTTATAGCCCATTGTTTTATTATTTATTATGCTCTAGCGTAAACATGTTTGGAAAGAGAATGTTTGAAACTTTCATTTAAATAAAAGTTCGTTCAAGCTGGCTTTTTAACAGGCATACACGTACTGCTGTGTAAAAGATTCGAAGATTTTCAATATTGGTTGTGTTCAATAAAATTTAAAATTCACAACCATTTGCATACACTATCTACATACTATGTATCCCCATCTGAAAGTAAGACAAAATTTTTGAACAATTTTAAATCAATGTGAAAAACTATGGGAAGGAAGTTCTTAAATACTAATGTTGGAGACTAACATAAACTATTTTGGTAATGATTTTTATGCTGAAACAAATCAAGATAATGTTTGTATTCAAGCAACAAAATATGAAGTATTCTCGAGTGACAAAAGCCAATAAAACATAACTGATATAGTAATAACTGACAATTTTGCATTCTGTAGTTAAACATTTACTCAACTCAAAGTTATTGATTTAGTGATCATAGTTGGAATAGAAAATTATTTTAATCATATCGAAAAACAATACAAGAAAATAACAATTATTAATTACAAACAGTTAGTCCTTGGATTAATATCATGTAATTGGAATATAATATGACTGATATAAATAATTTTTTTAGTCATCTTATTTTAAATTTCAAACGCTGCTTGGTAAAGGTTAAAGAAAGAAAATAGTATTATCACGACATAATTATACTCCCAGTGGTTTAATTACTGACATTACAAATAGTGATATTATGTAGATTTTGTGAAATATCTTTAAGCGAACTAAAACTAAAGGTTTAGTTTAAAATGTAACAACGAAATTTTAACAAAAAAAACATGATGAAAACCTTTTCTCTAATACTAATTTAAAATTAATATATTCGGCAATTAAAAATGAAGTCGGAATGGATAACATTCTGAAGCACTGCTTCAGAATGTAATTCTACAGCGTGTCTTCAAAAGGTCTGTAGAAAATCCTACCACATATTCCTGAAGCTAAAATATGACGCTCTAACCCAACTTATCTTAATACTAAAGTTGATATTAACAGAGATACGGGTAACCAAAATAATTTTTTAAATTTTAATTATCTCGCTTAAGTTTGCTAGTTTTCAGGGTATAGTTATGAAAGTTGAAGTTTTTTGGGACGAGAAATTCAAATATACTCCCAATTTTAACGTGGTTCCTAGAAGTCGCTACGTGTTGTAACTTCTTTGCGTATAAATTTGTAATTGAAAAAAAGACCTTCCCTTTATTTTCATAACAAAAAATATATACCTTGCGAAAGTCGCTAAAGTTAATTGCTTTGGAGATATTTGCTGTCAACATTTTTGACGCATATTATTATTTACATTAATTTTTGTTTGTTGTAAAATTGTTTTATTACATAATTTTTAAGATATTATCTTATTTATCTGGGGTATTATAACAAAAAGTATAGTCTACAACACGTTTGGAATGGCTTATATTCCACACTCGTGAACAGTAGACTTCTTGTTATAGAATATACTATTCTTGTACTGCATATCCAATTTCAAATCTTCGAAATAAATTTTTGAGATAAGCAGAAATACCAGAAGATCTGAAACGTTCCTATATAATACCTGTGCCAAAAATAAACATTTCTAAGAATTATACAGAAATTAGACAAATTTTTGTATTAAGAGATATAATAAAATTCTTGAAGAAATTGACTACAACCAGATTTTGAATCACATAGAAGAAAACAACATTTTAGGATACTTGCAATCTAGATTTCAGCACAGACACTCCACTCAAATTGCTCTTCAGCATGTAATTGAAAACTGGAAGAGGAAATAAATTGATAAGTAGTATTTTTAGATTTTTAAAACGGCATTTGATGCAATAGATAAGTATAAATAAATTATTGGATACATTATATAAATATTTAATGTTTATAACAAAATATTCTAATGTACATACAAACAAACAGATTAAAATGTAGCTACCACAAGGAAACAAACTAGATCTTGTATGGTTTATTTTATATATTAATGATTTACCAGGTGTTTTAAAAAAACTTCAAAATAATCAATGTTTGCAGAATGTACACATATTTATATTAAAAATGTGAATGTGACATTAGTAACTAAATCATGAGTTAAAATTAGTCCTTAAAGGGTTAAAGGTAAATAAGTTAAAATTTAATGTAATATATACGACAATTAATGTATGTTTTGTACATTTTTGTACTCTGCTGTCTGGCTAGCGGTCAATATTATATTGTCACTCTATAATATTTGAATGAATGAAGTGAATAAATCGTGTTTACTGTTTATTAAAATTCGCCGTTTTGGATTTGGATTGGATAACTATTAAAGCTGTGTGATATGTGCAAATTGAACAATTGATATAGAATCGTAATAAATATCATTTATTTCTGTGTATGGTAAGCAGCGAGCCCCGTTTTTTTTGTGTGACAACTACAATAAATATCGAAATTCCACAGACGCGCGTTCAGTCATCGAACGTGTAGAGAGTGGAGTGACCAGGCTGTTTATGGGAACCTGGTAAATGCGGAATCAACATTGAACCATCCAGTATGTATTGGATGGAGTGACCTATAATATTGATAAAGTGATGGCTCCTGATGCAGACGTGTGTAGTGCCTGTTCGGACAATTTTATTGTCAATCAAAAATCCATAAAATGTACTTTCTGTGCATCGAAATTTCATTTACAATGTGTAACAGTTAAAACCAATGGCACAAAATTATTGTCGATAGTACAAATATATTCTGGTTTCGTAATATTTGTAAAGAAAACTGGAAGTCAGTAATGGTAAATTCCATTAAATCTAACAAAGACGTTGCTCTGCTACAGAAAGACTTAGATTCATTGAAACGCGAGAAAAATCTTTCGGAGAAACTAATCTCTGAATTAGAATATTCCATTGATCTACAAAAAACTGTCATACGGTCATATGAGGAATCGTCGAAGGTAAGCCAACATTTTCCTAACATAACCGAAAAAGCAACTGATAGTACCAGTTGTGCCTACAGTGAAATGTTTAAAAAGCCAAAGGGCCCCAAACCATCAGTTCTTTTAATAAAAAGTAATAATAATAAGGCAAATAATAGCGACGTGTTAAAAGATGTTACAAATTCCATCAATCCAGCGAATATAAATGTTTGTATTAATTCTACCCGGAAAATACGTAGCGGCATAGCAGTCTACTGTGATGGAGAGGATTCTTTAAAAAATTTGCAGTCCATCCTGAATAATAATCTAGGGTCGAAATATGTTATAAGTGAAGCCAAAAAACTTAATCCTAAGTTGATAATTAAGAACATAAATGTTGAAGGACTTGATAATCCAGAACATATCGTTGATAGTATTGCCTGTCAAAACAGTCTAGAAAACGAAAAGGACAACATAAAGTTTATAATCAAGCTAAAACATTATGACAATACTAATGTTGTTATAGAAGTCTCACCCACGTTGCGCAAGACTCTGTTGCATAGAGGCTATCTTTTTGCGGGCTGGAAGAAGTGCGCGGTTGATGATCATTTGCGGATGGTTCGCTGTTTTAAGTGTTGCGGCTATGGTCATATGGAAAAAGATTGTAAATCGAAGTTAGTGTGTTCAAAGTGTGCTAAAGAACATAGATTTAGAGAATGGAAGTCGGCAGATTTAGTTTGTATTAACTGTACCAAATATAATGAAACTTACAAAAAAAAGCTTCCTACTGATCATTCAGCTGCATATAATTTATGTCCTGTGTTTAAAAATTATGTTGAAAATATAAAAAATAAAATTAATTATGGTTAATAAGCGTAGTTTAGTTAAGATTGGTCATGTGAATGCTAGATCTATTTTGCCGTCTTTCGCTGATTTTTCAGCTTTAGTTCTAGACTACTTATTTGATGTAATGGTTGTTACCGAAACATGGTTGTCTGACAATATACCACTAACTGCTGTTTCAATTCCTGGATATATATTTCATCGCCTAGATAGAGTCTGTCGTGGTGGAGGCGTTGGAATATTTGTAAGTTCTCATTTTCATAGCGAACTAATACCTCTTGATGGACAGTTGTTAAGGGACAAGGAGCATCTGGAGCATATGTGGGTAAAGGTTCAAATTGGTCGCACAAGGGTGGCTGTGGGTGTGGCTTATCGCCCTCCCAAGGGTAATGTAGAGCGAGCCGTCCAGCTCTTTGACGATATTCTATCGTTTGTCGTGCCATCATTTGATCATGTGATAATTCTCGGTGATTTAAACCTGAATTTCTTTAACATCTATAACAAAATTAGCCAATGCTTTGATTCTTTTAACTTAATTCAAATTGTAAACGAGGCAACTAGAATAACAAACTACTCTGAGACACTTCTTGATCCTATTTTTCTCAGTGGGGCGGAAAATTGCGATAATGTTGGTACGATGAATACTGATACTTTTACTGATCACCGTCTGGTTTTTTGCGAAATCAATTTCATGTTTCTAAAACAAAAACCTACCACTATTACTTTTAGAGATCTTAAAAACCTTGATATAGATAATTTTAACCATGATCTTGCCACTATTCCATGGGATAACATATTAATGATTCGGGATATTAATGGAAAGGTTGATGCCTTAACTAAATATATATCAGGACTATTTGACATTCATGCCCCGCTCAGAACAGTTCGAGTCAGTAAGCCGCGTGCCCCGTGGCTCACTGATACGTTAAGGGCACTTATGAAATTGCGCGATGGTGCTTTGTCTAAATATAAGCGTCTTAGGACGCCTGAAAGTTGGGAGTACTATAAACGACTACGCAACTTCCTTAAGTCTTCTGTGAGAAGAGAGAAGGCTGCATATTTGCGTTTTCTAGATAAGCAAAAAAATAAAGCGGCTTTCTATCGAGCTCTTAAGTCTTTTAATTTACATTGCAATAGATCCTCTGATGTTTCCAACAACTTGTCTGATGTCACCAAAATTAATGATTATTTTCTGTCTGTATTTAAGGACAGTGATAATATCTGTGCCGAAAATATTGATCATTATGTTAATAACAGTTACGATGAACAGATTTCTTTTGCATTCAAACCTGTTGATATTTGTGAAATCATTAAGATAATAAATTGTATTAAAAGTAATTGCCAAGGCACTGATGGTATCAATGTTACGATGATAAATTTATGTATACCTTTTATAGCCAAATACATTACACATATAGTGAATAGTTGTTTAGAATTAGGTTACTTTCCGAGTTCGTGGAAAACTGCCTTGGTTATGCCTCTTCCTAAGGTAACAAGCCCAGAGTCTTTAGTGATTTGCGTCCGATTAGCTTATTGCCGGTTTTGTCAAAAGTGTTAGAAAAAGTTGCGAATAGGCAAATCAATGCACATTTATCACAAAATAACATTTTGCCGACTTACCAGTCAGGCTTTAGAAGGAACCACAGTACTACCTCAGCTTTGGCAGACTTGACTGACAGCATTGTTCGTTCATACGACTTAAATAAGGCTTCTGTTCTCGTACTCTGGGACTTTAGTAAAGCATTTGATACCATTAACCAAAAACTGTTACTTGCCAAATGCTCTTACATTTGATTTGATCGCAATTCTCTCAGTTTTCTTAGTCATTACTTACAAGGCCGCCAACAACAAGTTTTCCTACGGAATATGCGTTCAAGTTGTAAACCAGTCTGTTCTGGAGTGCCTCAGGGGAGTGTCTACTATTCCTCATTTATACTTTCGACATGTTTAAGGTTGTCCGCCACTCCAAAGTCCAATTTTTTGCCGATGACACGCAACTTTATAACAGCTTTAATCTGGGAGATTATGATGTATCTTCTACTCTATTAAATCAAGATCTAGAAAGTGTAAATGAGTTTGCTTACAAGCATAATCTGGTTTTAAATCCTCAAAAATCGAAAGTTCTTTTATTTTGTCCTGCTAAGCATAGGGATCTGATTAAGTCACAAATGAAAATTTTTGTAAATAACCAACTAATTCAGTTTACCTCTGAGTCTAGAAATCTTGGTTTAGTCTTTGACGAAAATTTAAGATTTGTAAGTCACGTTAGTAACATCACAAAGCAATGTTTTATGCGTCTTAAGCTGCTTTATGCTAATAAGAGCTTATTAACATTCAAGATGAAAAAAATGTTGTGTGAGAGCCTGATTTTGTCTAAGGTATGTTATGGTTTTATAGTGTATTACCCCTGTTTAGATAAACTCACTTCAAACAGACTACAGAAAATCCAAAATACATGTTGCCGACTTGTGTGTAATTTAAGGAAATATGACCATATAACCCCCGCCTATAACCTTATACAGTGGTTACGGATTAATAATCTATTTGTGTATCATCTTCTTATTTTTACTGTTAAAATATTAAATACATCTACTCCCAAATATTTACGTGATAAGCTAGTTTTTAGAGAAAATGTACATACGCTTAATTTAAGAAACCTTGTAAAACTTACCATGCCACACCACAGGACAGCCATGTTTCGGCGTACCTTCACATATAATGCCGTCAAGGAATTTAACTCTCTAAGCAGTAACATTGTTGGCTTGATTCATAGGTGTACTTTTGGCTACGTTTTAAAAAATCACCTTTTTTCACGCCAGTAAGTTCATGTTCGTTTTTATTTTATTCTTTTTTTTCCAATATAATCTGTAAAATTTATTACTAAAATAGTTATTTTTTCAGGTTGAGTATAAATGGCCGTTAGGCTAGACTCCGCCTTTGTAATTATTAATTTAATCATTAATTAATTGCAATAAAGTCGTTATTTATTTATTTTATTTATTTATTTAATTAAGGCGACGTATGTATATAATGTATTTATTGATGATAAAAATTTGGATATTGTTCATTGTCTTAAATATTTGGGTATTATTTTAGATCCAAAATTAAAATTTAATGATTTTTTTGACAAACCCCGTGCCAACCTAGCCAGGAAAATCAAATATCTAAAAAGAATAAGCAACCATTTATCACTATTTGCCAAAAAAAAATAGTTTACAATACAATAATATTACCACACTTCTTGAATTGTATTGCCATTGTCACTAGACAAACACATTTTGTTTATTAATAACATCAAAAATTTTGTTTTATAGCTAAAACAGGTTAACAGTTTAAAAATAGAAATAAAAAGAACCATCACTTAAAAAATTCAAAAAGTCCTGAAAATTGATTTACATTAAGATCAGTTTATATAATTTTCTTAGGTAAAAAGTTTTATGATTATTAGAATTATTTTCATATAGCTTAATAGTAACTATATAGTAGGTAAACAAATATTTTTTTTGGCTTTTTCGTAACCCAACAAGATATCTAATTTTAATTTGATTGAAATAAATATTTAAGTACATTACATATCTCAACATGTGGACTAGTCTGTCCAGAGAATCTTGTCATACATAATATAAAGAATATTATTTAAGGAAAAAAAATATTCGCCATTTACCATAAGTTTTTATAGGCATAGGTCAGTTATACAAGCGCTTTCGTCGTGTGGGGACTCACCAATGCGCCGAAAGCTAAAAGAAATATGGAAATTAATTAGTTTTATAATGTAAATTTTGTTGCAGATTTATTCTAATAAAACTCTTAAACTAACTACTACTTTAGTATAAAGAACAATTTTATTGATATCTTTAAACAATACGGAATATTGATTGTCAAATCAGAAAATGTATACTAGTCAGTGGCAACACTGCGCAGGGATGCCAACACACATACAATATAGCATAGCTACTTCTTTGAGATGACGAGCATATTTTTTTAACATCCACATATCTTGGATTAAAAAATCTCAAAAACCAATACGATAAACTTAGATTTAGTTATTGTTTTGGTTGGTACTTAAATATACAGAATTTTAACTAAATACTGTCCCTTAACTCTTTGATATGGTACACATGGCTATATTTAAAAAGTTTATTGAAATAAAAAAATTAAAATGTTATATATTTAGGTATGTGCCAATTGTTTTTTTAGTGGGTTGTAGATTAATTAAGACTATTTTAATCCGTAATATACACAATGTTTTTGCAGTTAACAATTCGATTGCAAGTTATATAAATTACCCATGCAAGCATGCATGCAGAAACTGTGCCAAACTACGATAATTCTGTGCATTCTTACGTGAACTTTAAACAAACTATTCTGCAAATGCATGCCCAGGCTCAGAAACTTTTGAGGAATGTCCTCTATTCAGGAGAGATGTGGAAATCGGTCGACTAGATTAAGCACTTTGAATGATCTATTATTGTATTTAAAGAAGATTAAACAAAATTAGGAGTTAATTCCAATTTATTACGGGTCTATAAGAAGTTCAACAGTTTAACTATTAAAATATTTTTGTTGCATTAACGTACGCAAAATTGTATACATGTTGAAACGCACAATTTCTTAAAATATTTTTCATTTAATCCATGCTGATTTATATTTTTCATCTCATTTCATTCAGTCAAAAACTTCCTCTAAAATAGTTCAAACAGCAATAATTTATTCAATTTTGGAAAACCGTAAATATGTTTACAGTTTTTTATTTTTTGTGTCGTCCTAAAGTTCTATTTTTATAAAGCCTTGAAAATTTGAAATATATAGTGAAGTCTGCTCGTTTTTAAGAAAATAAAATTTTGCATATATGTCCTTAATCGACTACTTCACTTGAAATGAAAAGAATGCTAAATTTCACATTATCTAAATACAGAGTTTTTAGTCTAAATGCGCTAAACTAGATGGGCGAACATGCTAAAAGCCTCATTACTCAGAGGATCAGTTTGGAAATACGAAGAAGGAATGCCGCATGCCGCCTCGATATTGGGAACTATTCCTACTGAATCTTCATGAAAAAATGTCTATCATTACATTTTAGTTGTATGTATTCATGTATGTATATTTAAACAAATTGGAAGGTATAAGTGAGAAGAGGACCCCATCGGAACCCTCGTGAGAATCAGGATATTAATAGGGAAAATTAGTTTAGTTTAAATGTGTTTTATTGTCTAAGAACTAGAAAATCTGAAACGTTTCTCATATTCTTTTATCTTCTCATATACGAAAAATAATTTTCCTTATTGTAGATCTTTCATTTGTGCTAATACGTTTTCGCAGGGTTGCGTAGCAAAATATGGACGCAAGTACCTTCTCTGATACAGAGAGTGATTTGCGAAAAAGGCCTAAATACATTTCTTCGAATATTTCAGAAACGATTGGTTTTGGAGACACAGTTCAAATTTAAAAGTTTTATATTTTTTTCCGCTCAATAACATGGTACATTCAAATTTCACTTTCACCGCTTCGTGTTCGGGACATCACCATCAACTTAATTTTTTAAATACAGACCTGGATTTTTATTCTCATTTTCAGAATCATTTTTAATCCCCTTGCTAATGAGATGTATTGCGCAAATACCTTTGACGCCGTTTTGATCTTGTAAAATGCCATCATGCAGTTGTTTCATAATTTAAAGTTTTATGTAGATACGTTATGTTGAATTTTATTTAGAATTTAGAACATAAATGAAAATTACTTAATTAACAATTAAATACCAATTTGCGAACAAACAACCTTTAAACGCAAAGAATCAAAACAAAATGCGAAATATGTAGTAAGTGTTGGAAATGACCATGTAAATGTTGTGATTCTTTGTGGTAAAACGTTGTTAGTTTCCATATCAAGTATTTAATTGTTAATAAGGTCATTTCCATTTATGTTTTAAATATTAAATAAAATGCAATAAAGCATTTCTAAGGGTTTTAAATTATGAAACCATGGCTGTACCTGTAAAAATTACCGATGATGACATTTTACAGGGTCGAAAAGTTGTCAAAGGTGTTTGCGTAGTACATCATTAGAAAGATGAAAAAAAAGTTGTAAAAAAGTCCGCATTAAAAAGACAAGTTGATGATGGTGGCTCGAACACGAAACGTCAAAGGTAAAATTTGAAAACACCTTGTAGAGTGAAAAAAATTATAAGACTTTCAGATTTAAACTGTGTTTCGAACATCAAGAGTTTTTGAAATATCCGACGAAATATATTTAGGTTTTTTTTACAAATCACCCTGTATATCAGAAAAAGTACTTGCGGGCATATTTTGATAGAGAACCCTGCAGAAACTTATTCCTCTATTAATAATTATCTCTAAAAATTACACTTTGATTAAAAAATAGATGGGTGTAGAAATCATGCAGTCGGATCTCATACTATAATAAAAGACGATTATTGCTATTATTGCTAATATTATCGATTTTATTTGAGCCGATATAGTAAAGTGAATGAATGTATGTATATATGTATATATGTTAGATCTGACACGATAAATTGGCCCTTATCCGGAATTCCCCTCAAACGAATTTCATCATACACAGCATAGCACCCTTTATATATTTATAAAGTTAATTGGTAATAACTTCCTAGGTACATATTATGTAAATTGTAATATATTTTATTTTTCTTAATGAAATACCAGTTTTATTATATGGTAAGTTCCAGGTTCTTTGATAAAAAAATAGGTAAAGAAGTTTTGACGAAACTTTTCACTTAATAGAACTTTCGGTTTATTAAAAAGAAAATTAAATATGTTAGAATTTATATATTAAACATAAATGTATAACTGAATAACTATATGCATATACTAGCTGAGTTATCTATGTATAATCTTGGTACGAGGGAAGTTCCGGATAAAAGTTTTTTTTAGCTTTGCTGGGGTAGCATATAGCCCCTACGAAACAAAAAGAAAGCGAAAACGGCTTTTAAAGCTAACAATATTCATATTCAGCAGTCACATGACAATCCGTAGAATGCCTACGAAGCAAAAAAAAAACATCATATACATTTAATGACGGGGTTACTGACTTCACGCCACAAGGATCTCTCTGGACGACTTTAGATATTAGACACATACAAGTAACCAGACCACGGACGATAAGACAATATATAATAGGTTTAGATTACAGAGGTGCATAAACTATAACCGTCTATCACACATACTTACAAATACAATAAAAATATACAATCGGTTATCATTCCTTATGAGTGTAATCAGCTCTTCAGCATTAATTGGGAAGCTGGTGTATTTGGCAAGTTCCTGTAAAAAATAGCTAGATACCCATTGATTTTGTAAGCAGCTCAACATGCAGTGATTTAGTTCATCGTCTAAGTCGAATAAACAGAAAGTGTTACCAGCCAAATGCATCTTATTCAACATAGACTTCAGATTTGTCCAAATATTGCTCTGAGAAGAGTTACATAATTGCTTCGGTCTAGTGTTGTTTCTTAAATACTTGAGTTTAAATTCAGTGTTTCATTAGTTAGAGTATAATGGTATAATGGTTGGAATTCTAAGCTGCGTAATCAGCATATAATGTTATAGTTTATTTTGTAAAATTTCCCAGAGATAAGGAAAAAGATCATAGTAGGGGACACCCGGGCAAGAAGAACCGACTGGGCAAGAAGAACCAGTAAAATATTTATTTGTTAGGAAAATCAGTTTACTCCGGCAACACCGTAAAGCTACAGGTTTTAATACGTTCTGATGATATATGCAGTGATTTTGCCGCCAATCGTAATATTTTCGGAGTTATTATTACAGTTTGATTTAAGTGACTCTCGAATTGTTCATATAACAATATTTGGAGAAGAATCCAATTGTTAATACTTTAGTTTAACGTCAACTACACTACATTCTATGTTAGAAATACTTTAAGGTATGTCATAACCTCACTTTATTACAAGATTGCTTTTGTGCGTTTTGGGCAAAAGGAGCTTTTGTGCGTTTTGGGCAAAAGGAGCTGGGCAAAAAGAGCCATGGCTTTTTTTGCCTGGCCTTGGTTCCTTTTGCCCCTATATATAAAAAAAAAACCTAATAAACAATTTTCTGTTTTAGATGGTTTATCGTTACAAAAGAAAAAGTGATCGGGGCAACTCTTGGACAGAGGAAGAAATGTCCAACGCAATCGAAAGTGTTCGCCGTAAAGAATTATCAGTACATAAAGCTGCTGTTAGGTTTAATATTGCATACTCTACTTTGCAAAAACATGTAAAAAAGAACAGTTCAACGAAATCTCTAGGTAGGTTTAAAACAGTTTTCTCGGAAACCGAAGAGATGGAATTTGTTCAGCACATAAAGGACTTAGATACTCGCTTTTATGGACTCACCAGGAAAGACCTATGTCAATTAGCATATCAATATGCTGAAAAAAACAAAATTAAACATCCCTTTACAAATCAGATGGCTGGCGAGCAATGGTTTGCCAATTTTATGCAAAGGCATAATTATTTAAGTTTACGTCAACCGGAACCAACCAGTATTGCAAGAGCCCGTGGTTTCAATAAACCACAAGTGGAATTGTTTTTTAAAAACCTTAAAACAGTTATTGATCAACATGGAATTACATTGGATAACATATATAATGTAGATGAAACGGGAATACAAACATCAACAAAAAAACCCCCCAAAGTAATTTCAATCTCTGGAAAAAAACAGGTTGGAAGCGTAGCTTCAGCAGAGAGGGGAACACTCATAACAGCCCTTTTTTGTTACTCTGCTACAGGAAAATTTATTCCCCCCACAATGATTTTTCCAAGAAAAAAAACGAAATCCGCGTTATCTAAATAATATGCCTCCAGGAACGTTAGATCTAGTTACTGATAGTGGATGGATTAGTAGCGAAACTTTTCTTGAATGGATGAACTTTTTTGTAGCAAGTGTGAGACCAACAAATAACCATAAATGTTTGCTAATACTTGACAATCATTCATCGCATAGAAGCATTCAGGTACTGGACTATGCTTCAAAAAATAATGTCATTATTTTATCTGTTCCCCCTCACACCACACATAAGTTACAGCCCTTAGACGTTGCTGTATACGGACCCTTTGGTAAATATTTTCAAAACGAAATAGATAAGTGGCCGAAAACGCACCCGGGTCAACATGTTACTTTTTATGACATAGGAGAGATTTTTACTCCTGCTTACCCAAAAGGAGCTGTTCCCAGTAACGCAATTAAAGGGTTCCAGAAAACTGGTATCAGTAATTGTGATATAGAGGTTTTTACAGATGACGACTTTTTACCGGCTTAAGTAACTGATATATCTGACATAGACATTTCAGTAAATAATAATTCAATTGTAACCAATGTAACTGACATAGAAAATTCAGGAAATGAAAATACAATTGTCACGTCAGAGCCAAACACGTTTACGATTCCTATTTCTCCCAATGTTCCAGTTCCAGATTTAAGCTTACCTTCTACTTCAAAAATATCTCCAATTACAACACCTACAAGCACTGCTACTTCGGAACTAAACGTTCTCCCTATTGTTATTTCCCCCAATGATCCAAACTTAAACTTACCGTCAACTTCGCAACTGACTACACTCCCTCCAAATATTGAAACCGCTTCAACTAGCACTGGAAAAATTAAAGTAATTGACATTCATGTTCTTCCAAAATGTACCAAACGTACACAAAAAACCACTAGAAAGTGCCAAAAATCGGAAATTTTAACATCCACTCCAGTCAAAGAAGAAATTAGAAACACAAAAGTTTCAAACTCAAAGAAGGAAGGAGTTAAACGCAAAATAGGACAGATGTTAGCGGTACCCACATTAAAAAAACCAAAACCACCAGTAGACAAATTTAATCCGGAGGAAAATTCAGTTCCATGTATTTTTTGTAGAGAAATATTTGGTAATTCTAAGCCTGGAGAGACATGGATCGAGTATAATATATGTTCTCAATGGGCGCACAAGTTGTGCGCTGATTATAATACGGGTGTCTTTATATGTGATCACTGTCGAGAGTCGGTACTTGCTTCAAGAAAGTAGTATTTAAAAAATAAATTAAAACTACTTATTATTTTTTGTTTATTTATTATTTAAGTTTTATTGTTTTTTGATATTTTGTTCTTTATTGTTTAAACATGTTCAGTTTATTTTGGTTTTGTATTAATTTTAGGCATTATGGTTGTTTTGTTCTGTAGTTAATATATATTTTTGCAGATATTATGTTTTTTTATTAAATTTTAAACAAATATTCCTTTTGCCCGCTATGATTCTTTTTGCCCAGAGTAATGACTCTTTTTGCCCAGGGGGGTTGGGCAGAAGGAACCAAATGCAATATTACATTTTTATTGTGAAAACCTTTTTTTTAATTCACCAAAACAAAGATTTGATATTGTAAACGCAATCTAAATGTATTAAACTATATCCCTAACAAAAATAAATCATTTAACCATATTGGCGACTTTAAAATCGACTTTTAAACTTAAGTGGTTCCGGCTGCCCGGGTGTCCCCTACTGTAATTCAGGAAATCCTATACTTTCCTGAATGGCGTATTTTGCAAATGTATCGACTTTTTCCTTTCCTCTTATGCCTGCGTCACCTTTAACCAAAACACAAGATAATTTAACCTTCTTTTGTGCTAATTTTAGCAAGCGGATTTTTAAAATTGTTTCTAAGCATATTTTTAATTGCTTTGAGGCAAGGCATAGAATCGAACAGAATTGCATATCCCATCCGCGGGTTAGCTTGATTTACAATATAATCCAGAGCATGGCAAATGGCGTTAGCCTCTATTGAAAATGTCAGTGATGTTTAATTACCCTGGTAAACAATGATATGACTTATACTAGAAATGTAAAATGCAAAACCAACCTTCCGATGACTTAGATCCATCTGTATATATTGCAGTAGCTGAAAGAATGTTAACGATATCATTAACTACACCATTATTTGTATGAACATATTCAATACTAACTAAAGTTTATCGAATTTTACTAGATCTTTACAAAAACCTAATACGTCAGTAAAGGCATCAGCCAAAAATAAATAATTGTTGTGAATCCAGTACCTGAAAGTTAGATTGTCGATTGCAACCCTGTTGACTTTGCTTATAAAGGAATTGTTATTTTGGTATAATAATATGTTTTTATTCAAAAATTGGTCTGTTAAATATCACCTTTTTAAATTTAGGGCTGGTTCGCGCTAATCAACCTCGAACCGGGATAGAACGAAATGCTCTAGTTACAATGCGTATCTATTTAAAAATGAGACTTGCTTGCTGACCCATAAAAAATACATGCAAAATAAATTATTGATCTGACATAAACCTTATAGATAGGGTTGCCAGATGGTCGGGATTCATCGGGAATCTCCCGACTTTTCGTCGAATCTCCCGACTCCCGACAAAATTTAAAATTCTCCAGACTTTTCGTATGATGTTCGTAACTCTTTATATAAGAAGCTTAGTGTACTAACTCTAAAAAACGGAAGTTTATTTACATGGGAATAGCTCTCGAATTGCCTGACGCCCATATGTTTCTAATGACAACGATTTTCAAGTATTTTCTAAATACTCCTAAGAGCAGTAAAATGATAGAAACTGTTAAATCTAGGGAAAAATGTAAGTGGCGACATAAAAATTAAGTTAATTTTTTTTGAGTTAATTTTTGTAATTTGTTAGAATAATGTTTAGCGTTTTTAGGAATAAAAATTGTTTTTAGGAATAAAATTTAAAATCTTAATAAACCTTGTGAAACCTTTATTTCTCCCCACATTTTGACAATTTGTTCAGATATTACGGTTTTCCAATCTGGTAACCCTACCTATAGAACATTAATGCTATTTTAGGTTCGACGCCTCAGTGTCTTTTAGTAGTAGCTTTAAAAATATTTAATATTTCTTCCCCTCTAGCAATTATATTGTTTAATGGTCTTCCCATGTCAATTTCTGATAAAAAAAACACTCAAGTACCCAAAACTTTTTTCCCAAGGAATGTCAATGTAAAAGGTTTTTGAGTTAAATTATGAGCTACGCAAATAAACTACTTTAATCTCACCTGCTTGTTTCTACAAGGATGCGTACAATTTCACGCCAACCAGTATATAAAATATATTTACGACTGAAATTTTCTACCGTTTAGGAAGAGAATCAGGCCGCTTTATGAGATCATAAGAGATTTATAGCAATGGAGCGGAAGTGGTAGATATAACATAAAACTTTTATAAGCTTTTTTCTGGGCATTTCACTTAAGCTTAATGGGATTATCGAGAATCTTATTGACCCAATTCGCAACTTAATAAAAATCTAATACCACTAAAAGCCATTTAGGATCATAATATCAATAACTGCGCAATTATTAAAACATCAAAAAGTTTCCATTGTATATCTTTCTAATTATTATTTTTTAAACAATGTGGTTGATTAAACAGTAAGCAGACGCTAAGTCTCGGTCTCAGTCAAAGTTTATAATAAAATAAAACTGGTTACACGTGTTTAAATTAAATAAATAAATAGTACCTTTAAAATAAAACAACACGTCACACATACAACGTTAAAACAGTAAACAAACAATCACATTACATAGTTCGACGGATACTGAAAGAAAGAGGTTGAAACGAAATGTGGTCAAATGAATGTATAAAAACTTCTTATGCTTAAATTATAAATAAATAAGGTAGTAATAAAATAACGAAAAATAAAAAAAAAGAGGTATACCAGTGTTGAGATCTAAACCCGTATTTTCTGAGTGAGAGACAAGAATAATAGATTTACTGCTATTCGAGATTATGACAATATTTCGTTTTGGGTGATTTAGTTGTTAGGTAATTTAATAAAGATGAGGGTTCTGTTCAAAAATAAATACTTCATTCACGCAACATAAAACAGGGCTCTTTTTAGCTTTGGTTATTTCAATCTTCTCCAAAAGGTCCAATTTTTTTCCTTTCTGACATTCATGGATAACTGTTATGTCATCCGATGTAGAAAATCGGTGCATGGCCTGTAGTTTTATTTTAAAGGTACTATTTAATTTAAATGCTTTTAGTTAGTAATTAGGATATATTTTTTCTGATAGGTCTGATGATGCCCGACCGGGCGAAACACGTGTAACCAGTTTTATTTTAATATAAACTTTGACTGAGACCGAGACTTAGCGTCTGTTTACTGTTTAATTTAGAAACAGGTCTCTTTGTGAATAATGGATGATTTACTACAATGTGGATGAGATCATTAGTTAATAATATCCGCTCTTTTTGGATGGGTCCTGTTATTACTTTTTCTTTGTATAAAAGAAAGGAAAAATAAATTCAATAATTTTGCTTAAATATTTCCAATAGGAATTTTTAAATCGTAACAGTCTATTATATTACCCTAAGTCATTATTCCATATGAGCTGACCATATACTACAACCCAATAATAACCACCACAGGTGTCGGTTCCTTTGTTGTTGAATGTCTCGGTCTGAAGTGGTCTCATTTGACTCTAAAACAACCTAGTACAATGGGAGAAGCTGATTTAATATACACTGAAACCCAACTCATTATAATGGTCCAATAGTACGTGGTCATATGAAAAAAATTATAATTAAATATTTACATATTATTCTTACTTTTCTGAAAGTATTGTAATCGTAAAAAAATCGAAATTTTCCCTAAATGCCGGGAACCATGTTTTTTCATTTCCGTCTGTCTGTCTGTTCGCGGCATAACTAAAAAATGAATACTAATTATTCGATTGGCTTCAAATTTTGGTGGTCAAAAATTAAAGATCATATGAGGATGGACTGGTAACATTTTGGTAAAAATCCAATATGGCGGAGCAAAATAAGGGCCTTATAAAATGATAAATAAATTATTCCAAAAAAACTACTTATCCAATTTACCTACAATTTTGCAGAAAAATTATCTGTGATATTAAATACATACATACATACATACATACATACATACATACATACAAATGTTTGAACAAATCCACGATAGCGAAACAAAATGGCGGCTTACTAAAATATATTTGTTTCATTTTGAATAATTGACAGATTTATAAAAAAAAACAGGTATAACTATTAAAGAGAACGGTGATTTTAAACTTGACAAACATAATATAAAAATTTAGTAAAAACAGTAGAGAATATATTCAAAATGAATATGAAGAAAAACAAAGTCGGTAAATTGCCCTTTACGAATTCCAACACATATGGAAAACAGAGTTTATGATACATATATGTATTTATCTGGCAATAATATTATGGCATTATTTATATAAATTGTATTTTCAATTTCTTATAAGGTAAGTCCTGGGTACTTGCTTACAAAAACAGGTAAAGCCCTTTTAACAAGACTTTTCTCGCAATAAAGAAAATTGACACATATTAATATTTATATAAAGTGTTAATGTATTACCAGATAAAACAATATGGATATGTAAACTGTGTTACATGCGTAGGAGAATCCGTAACGAAGAAACTTCCGGGTAATGGTCAATTCATCGATTTGTTTCAACTAGGATAAAACGATGTCAACAGACCATTACCATAAAATTAGTTAACAAGAGAGAACTTTTAAAAATAGTAAACAAATTTAAAAATAAAGGCTTATATGTTTTCCTGGTGTCATTTATTGATATACATGGAAACCAAGTTGAATTCATAATTGCAGTTTTTCTTCCTCTATCAGATAGTACTTTAAGAATTTAAATCTGACAATTCATCCTCGGGCTTCCATCATCAACATTATTCGATTTTTTTTAAACCTTCTGCTCTCCTAAAACAAAATGTGTATCACATTCATCAACTATTTGACGGAGTTGACAGTTTCCCATAACAGGTAAAGTGTTACACAGGGATGGAGCCATAGCAATCTATTTTATTTAATAGGGTTGATCAGTGTGACACATTTGGTTTCAAAAGGTCATAAATTCTAAAGCCGTTATCTTGTAGAGGAAAAAAAGTTGCTATAAAAAAGTAAAGTCTGTTTTCGTCTATCTCAATAAATAACACCAGACCACAGAAAGATTTTCGTAAATGCAATTTTTGAGATTTATTAAAGGTAATTGTTTAAACTCCAAATTATGCAACTTTGACCAATTTAAAGTTTATTTATCTCTCACTGTGTCCGAAGAGTAGAATTTGTTTCACCCTATATATAGGTAAAGATCCTAGTAATTGTTCTTTAAAAACCTACAAAAAGGACAATAAGCTAACTAGAATTGGTATAATATGTTTCCAAATAGAACAAAAACAGTGAGTATTTTTCGCTTAAAAAATTTTTAACGACATAATAATTTATCCATCATTCTGGCCCTCTATGTGATATGTATTTTAAATATTAGATTATATTGAGAAAGTGGGTTAAAATATCTTACATTTATTATAATTTGAGTGAAGTTTTTAACTTACGAAATATACTTTCCAATAAATTCAAAAACCAAATCAAATTCTATAGTAGAAAAAGAATGCACGGATTATCTTTAATAGGAATTTATACGAAAAGGTCAAAACATATGTATTATTCAACAAATTTTAAATTGATATGAAAATAATTCTTCTTAAAATTGCCCTGGCTATCATTAAATTTCGAAACATGATTTGAAATAATTGCCAGTTTTAGATAAAAACATACACAAGCACAAGAATAAATAAATCCTAACGTTACAAACGACTTAACGATAATTCAAATTCACCAAATACAAGGGTTCAAAACATATGCACCCTGACTATCACAGGACAACTAAGGAATTTGCTTTGACGGCAATACAACCTAGTTGACACATGTGCATAGAAAATCAGTATTCGCGTAAAGCCACGCTGTCGCTTCATTGTGGTGACGATTCCCCACTACAACCCTTTTACCATATATCATGTTAAGACTATTGCGTTGCTTTATTAAAAAGTTTTGATGAAACCAAAACCATTTGGTTGCTATAATCTAATTTGTATTGTATTTTGGTATAAAACTTTTGGTGCGGTTTATCACAACACTATATCAAAAAGTTAAACGCGGCTAAACACTCCCATTTTCATTTTATTTGTAAACATTAATTCTTATTATTTTGCCACCACATATGATACATAAAACATAAAGTGAGGTCATTTAGCATATTCAGAGAAAATTACTTATTGTGAAAAAATATTATATCTTGAAATTGTATGAATGATGCAGGTATATATTTCAAATGGAAAATAATTTATACGAAACACACAAATAAATAATTATATAAAAAATGTGTATTGTACAGTTAAAAATATATTGCTTGTTTTTTATAATCTTTATCTATACAGATTATTTAATTATAAATGTGTGGTTATATTAAAAGTACTCTGTGTAAACTTAACTTTAAAATTTAAAAGTTGCTTTTTGCTTTAACAGTATATCTAATTTCATCAATGCATATTATTAAGTGTTTCTGTAATATAAAATAATTAAATCCCTTCATTTGTTTGCAAAAACAGACTCATAGTTTTGTTCAAACAATGTGTATAAAACATAGTTTTGACATAACGAACAAAGTTTGCCATTAATCTTAGTAAACTATAGTGACATATTTATGAAGAGAGGATCCCATGAGGCAAGCCTTAGCAAAATGCTGACTCTCTTAATATCTGTTGTATTAACAGAGGCGGATAAGGGCAATTTCAAAACTTCTAAAGTTTAGATAAAGTAAAATAGTGCAAGTGAAACTTTATAACAGCGCCAATATTTCCTGGTTGGTCAGTTATTTCATGGTGAAGAAGACAGTAATTGTTATTCATTGTTTAAAGAAAATCTTTCCTTTAAGAAATTACGAAAATAATGAGTTTTATTAACAGCAACCGTTTGTTTTCAAAAAGATTTACTATTGCAAATCAAAAAAGTTGTAAATAATAGATTAATTTGATCTGTAACATGTGCTATATTATGTCAATGTATTTTTAAATGGTTGAATGCTCTTTTACTTGGAATTTATTATAATATTTACAATTAGTTGAAATTTTGATAACTTATTCCTAAACCAATTTTTAACGTTTTCGAATCAACACTCAAAGAATTAAGGAAAAATGGCTGACGACCGGTTACAGCAAGTTCAATTAGAGTTTAGAATGTTTAACGGAATTGTCAAATTTGACAGCGGTCCTGGATTTCTATAAGCAGCTTGTCAAATCCGAAAACTCGGTTAAATATTCTAAACAGCAATTAAGTTTTGTGCAACCCGCTGTGAGTAAAGTAAAATGTAGAATAATAGTATGTTTCTTAAATTTCTATGCACTTTTAAAAAAATTCGTTCGTATTGGCAAAAACTAATTCAGCTTCACATAAACGGTCTATCAAATACAAATAAATTAACCGGTGTTGTTTTAAGTCTACTAGAAATTCAATACAAAAATTATGTTTAAAACTGATGTATAAACGAATTTAACCAGCTAATCGGATGCAGCGCCTCGCGGACGGACAACTCTGCGCGTTGAACTACGTGAAAATCTCTATATGGAATGTAATACCGTCTTGGGATCCACTTGGAGGGGCATTTTATTTACATTGTATGGGTTATCTATTTGGAGCATAATCCGGGCACGTTAAATTTATATCGATAGAGATACAAGTTTTATTCAAAATAGATTTGACATAATAAAAATACATATATTTTTTTAGTTTTAAACCATAAAATGTTTTGTAATGTACAACAAAAAGTCATTGCTTGGCATTAAATATCCTTTCTTAAATAGAGGGTATATTTTATCTTTTACCATCTTAGAAAAATCGCGGCGCTTAGTTTTAAAAATTATGAGCTGTACGTCAGCAAAGTTTTACCTCCAAGTGATCTATAGAAATTGCGCTGCACTTTTAGAGAATTAAGTTATTTTTTGGCTAGCTGCCAATTACTTGCCTTAGGGCTTTTATTCGAATAATTTTTATTACGCCGAACGGGGTTAATACGTTTCTGATAATCTCACTGACTAATTTACTATAAAAAAGGTAAATGACCTAACAGTTATCTTGCTTTAATTTTGGAACTGTTAAATTACAATGGAGTCATTTTGGAAACATTGGTTAAAAAGTATGTACACACAAATGGGATTTAGCTTTCGTAAAAATGTTGCACCAATTATAATTAACAATATTCCATTTACTTCCGCAAGAGGGAAGTATTGTAATGGTGAGAAAATCATTCTCCGACATTTTTTAAGATCGTCACGTCTCAGGATCTCTAGTTGCCCAAAAAATATGTTTTCCTAATTCCGTCGTTCTGTCTGTGTGTTCGCGTCATACTTAAAAAACTGCTTATCCAATTTAATTCAAATTTTGTACAAAAATCAAGTGTAACCTGGTAATCAACTGGAAAAATGTTGTTATGAATCCAAGATGGTGAAATAAAAGGGCCTTTTAATGAAATATAAAAAAAACAGCCTACACTTTTTTGTTCAGTTGACAAATTTGTCACAAAAATTAGATGTGATCAAGGGGTAAAATTTTGGAACGAATTTAATATTGCGAAAGAAAATGGCGTCTTAATTAAATATTTAAAAAATCAGTGTAAAGGTTACTTATTGAAGTGACATAGGTAAAAACTAGAAATATAGAAAAAAATCAAGAGTGACAGAGCTAGAAACTTCTAAAATATTAATACGAATCCAGTATGATGGAAAAAATGGTGGCTTTGGACAAAAGAGAGTGAAGGACCCTGCCTTTCGTGATGTAGGGTATTATTTATCCCTACGGTCTTGATGAGCCAAGAAGGCTTTTGTAGGTTTGTGTACTAGTAGTACATTTAAATGAGTATAAAATGCTATACAATTCAATACTGGTTTATTTCCAATTCGGAACAACTATATATACAAATAAGTACAAACAATTACGCAGTTGCTTGAACTTCAACGTGATGCAATCAATGTCACGTTACTATACTTTGTGTTATATAAACATAATATTAAAAATTATATCAAGATTTGTTTAATGTAAACTTTATACAATTTTCTCAAATGAATTCTTGACATAACTTCATAACTTGACTAAGCGCTTCTATTTTAGGAATACTAAATTATGGTCTTATTTATTGTCGCATATAGTCGTTTAATAGTGACATACAGGTTGTTTTAAAAAATATTCGTTTCTAAGATACAGGGTGTTAAACGAGGTGTTAGCAATCCGAATGAATTTTGGAGGTGGAAAGGTATTTAAACCACCACATATTATTTGACTGATAAAAATGCGAGAAAAAAACATGAGCTCCAATGACGTTTCTATCTTTTATTAGCGTAGTTATGTAGGTTGTTACTTCTTGATATTTTGTCGATTTTGATCATTTTATGAGAGAAATGCAATTTAATTATATAATGTACTGAAGATCTTTTTAAAATATTTATCTAAATGGGAATACACAAAGTGCTGAAAATGGCCACCATCAGCTTCGTTAAAAGACCTCAATCGTCGGCGCAAAGATCTTATTCTGGTAGAAATACGAGAATTGTGCCGAATTGATACAAATGCCATTTCAATGCGTTGTAAGTTTTCAAATGTTTGTATTGGCGTCTTGTATACAAGCTCATTTAAGTACCCCCACAGATAAAAATTCAAATAATTTAAGTCGGGGGATCTTGGTGGCCATGCTACTGTGCCACCAAGGCCAATCCATCGATATACGTATGTCACCGAGAGGTACTTCCTAACTTCAACAGCAAAATGCGCCGGTGCTCGGGCAGGCCATAAATAAGAAAGTTTAAATGACACATAGTTCAGTGTATGTGGCTGAATAGTTGGACAAATTATAAAAATTATGGATTTTAATTGTTGCTCTTTCCAGAGACGACTCTGGTACGTGTAGTGGGATTACGTTCCCCTTCTTGAGAACTGTTTCCTCATCACCACACCAATTTTTATTTTAAAGATTTTAAGGTGCCATTTTCTCTTAAACCTCTACGAATACGTTCACAAATATGTTTGGAGGGAGTCGTTCGTTCAGGATATCTGTTATGATTAATTCTCGCTGCTTAGCTTCCATTTTATCTCGCTTCTAATTACATATCGGTTAATTCTGCCGAGGTATAATTGACATAAGGCGTTTTAAAGACGCATAATATTTAATAAACGCAACAACCAACACTTAAAACTAAGAAATTTAAAAATCGCAATGAAGAGCATCTAACATTTTGACAAATAAATGACAATAACTGAAATGATTTTTTATTTAACCCAAATCATGACATACTAGTTTTTTTGAGGATTAATATCCACGTTGACTTAATATTGGTTATTAAAATTGCATTTTTCTCATAAAAGAGGTCAAAATCGACGAAATATCAAAAGGTAACTTTTAACAGGCACTAAACAGCCTACAGAACTATGCCAATAAAAAATAAAAGTCAGTGGCACACAATTTTTTTAAATTATTGCAGCCACAGACCACACCTACGCAGATGCTGAAGCTGTCCAAGCATTTTTATGAGTAAAATATGTTCTGATTGAAATAACTTTCACCTCCAAATTTCATTCGTATTGCTATAGTCGTTCTAAAGAAATTTAGAATAAATCGAAGAAATAAAAAAAATCTGTATCTCAGAAACGAAGCGAGATTGGACCCATGTTTATACGGACTTTTAGATCTATGTTTGGGGGGGAATCTCTCCACCCTCGATGACACATTGAAAACCCTGTATAAATCGGGTTATATTTCAATTTTCTATACGATAAGAGGGATTCCTTATGTGGGACTTCAGGATAACTAGAAATTCCCTCCTGATTCCATCCTTTTGTCTACAAAAGTGAAAGAAATCACAATTTAGACTTTGCAGTTATGTTTTTTTTTGGTGGTACTACGAATACAGACATTCTAATTAAAAGCTTGCGATTTAAAGGATGAAAAAAATTCTGTTTGTAACAAGTTCCATAATATGGACAATTTAAGAGTAAAAATGTATGTATGTATAATTAGATTCTGTGAATGAATAGGAGAATACTACAAAAAAAACTTTTCCTATATGTCATAGATGTAATTTGATTCAGCTTATAATAATATTTGTTCTCGCAATTATTAGTCCTTTTGGTCCAGTGTCATCCCCTAACACTTTTAAATCACCGCATATGTTCTATTCTATTCTAAAGGGGCACAGATGATACCCTTCTAAATAAAATTTAGAGAAGGATATCAGGTAGCCTCAAGGCTAAATAATTTTGTTTTGCGTAGTCTAACTTTCGTGTAATTTTTCGATGACATGGAAATGAATACGGATCTTTGCTTCGTAATATGCGATATTTTAAAGATCGTGGTATCGTATTGTTCACTTGAATTTTAGAGTCTGAAAATTTGTATTATGATATGATAATGATAGAACTGTTGATAAACGGAAGTTGGTGATTAAAAGCAGCTTGTCCGAGTTTTTTTATCTTTAAGCCCAAACATTGGTTAAGATATGTGAATGACCATTTGAAATTTGGCCGGGTAAAAATTGGATAATATCTCAACCAACTCATGGATACATATATTTACATACATACTTACAACAATAAATACATCCAAACTTACCTACATTTACACCCTAACAATAATATTAATAATTCTACTTCTTTTACTACTTAGTCTCAGATGCTTGTATTAGTTATCCTAAGCATAAATTATTTTCTAATAAATTTTAATTCTAGAGATTCGCTAGGGACCCTTTGTCTAGATTATCTACGATTTTAGATAATTTATGATCTAATCTAAGCAATTTAAACTCGGCTTAATTAGGTTAGTGTGGTCGTATATTTTCGCAATTAAATCTTGTAGTTCATCTTCAATTTCCTGTTTCTAATTAGAGGGTCGTCTTGTGCTGTTTATTATTCGTATGCTGCAACTGAGTTCTGAAATTATATTTCAAGCACGCAGTCACCATTTAGAGTACCTGGTATTAATAAAAGCATATAGCTACACATATATAATGCAAAAGAGAAATTTGCTAACTTTTTTTACCATGTCTTGAAGATAAAATTTTCAACAAAATTTCGCCAAGCCAACTTTTTTGTGATTTAGGTGCGAGACAAGAAAGGCGTATGAAACTAGAAAAGGGGAGAAATATGTTTCACTAAATGAGATTTTATTCTTTCTATATTCTTTATTTTTTAAGTTATAATTTACCATTTACAAATTTATATATATATATATATATATATATATATATATATATATATATATATATATATATATATATATATATATATATATATATATATATATATATATATATATATATATATATATATATATATATATATATATATATATATATATATATATATATATATATATATATATATATATATATATATATATATATATATATATATATATATATATATATATATATATATATATATATATATATATATATATATATATATATATATATATATATATACATACTATCAGACATAAATATTGCAACAAATTAAAAAATCAAAAATTTGCATGGTATATAGCGAACACACGAGCGCCTGAGTTGGCGGTGATCATATCTGACATAACAAAGCACTATTCCATCGAGAATTACGATTTAATAATTTGACGTTAAGTGGTTTGCTGGTGTTGCTAAACGTCAAAAGTATTGCAACAAACATATTTTATTGTATTTGTGTAGTAGTTTTCGTTAGTCTGCAACGTAGAATTTATTGACGCAAGTTCAAAAAAGGAAATGTGAAAAGGAACTGTTGTGTCCAAAGATTTAAGATCACGAGTTCTAAGAGTTTTCTAAGATGGAGAAAAACAAGCTGCTATTGCTCGAAGGTTTTTGTTAATTCCCAGTACAGTTTCACGGATAATCTCATATTTTAATGAGAGACATCATTTGGATTCTATTCCCAAGTCAGGTAGACCAAGAAAAACAAATGTACGCGCAGACAGGTTGATAAAACGCATTTCTGAAAACGATCCGTGGAGATTAGGTCCTCAGATCAAAGCCGAAATACCTCATATAAATATTTCTTGCCGAACTATTCAAAGGAGGTTAGTACAGGCACGGTTATACAATAGGAAACCAGCAAAAAAACCCTTTATTTCTGCTAGAAATAAAGCTGCTAGGCTTGCATTCGCACGAAGCCTTATCGACTGGACTGCTGCTGAATGGAGAAAGGTTCTTTTTAGTAATAAGACACGCTATAATATTTTTAATTCAGATGGCATGAGACGAGTTAGAAGGCCTGTAAACCAGCGTTTCAATCCCAAATATGTAACTCCTACAGTAAAGCATGGCAAGGGTAGTGTTGTTTTGTGGGCTTGCTTTTCATCTGGGGGGGTTGGTCCTCGCTCTCTCTCTCTCTCCACTTTATCAATGGGATAATCGACAGGTTTATGTAGAGAAACATTATGGAAAACGTGATGCTTCCTTTCGCAGAATGGGAAATGTTCCTACGGTTCATTTTTCAGCACGACAATGATCCCAAACACACCTCCAGTCATGTGCAAGAGTGGTTCAGGCAGAACAATATTAGAGTTTTAGAGCGGCCTGCGCAATCCCCGAACTTGAACCCGATAGAAAACCTATGGGAAGAAAAACAAGCACTGATGAATAAAATATCAGAAGTTTGCCTTTTTCTGTCACTTCACATCTTAGAAAATTTAATCAACTCCATGCCCAGAAGATGTGTCAAAGTTATAGCCAACAATGGGTATGCTATTGGTTATTAAACTCGTGAATAATATTAAATATTATTATTGTTATTTTAGAGTGTTTTATAATATTGTTCGTTCTTTGTTAATTAGTTGATCTTAATAAAAAATGTTGCAATATATTTGTCGTCATTATTTTTTAACAAATTACACTCAGAATTATTTCCTGAACATACTGCTTTAAATCCTGCTTCAAAAACGTTTTCATTTCATTGTCACAGCCTAGTCTATCAAGGAAACGACTCTAAAAGTATAAAGCACCATGAACACTTTCTATTATTTGCAATTTTAAGAATTTTTCAATTTGTTGCAATACTTATGTCCCATAGTGTATATATATATATATATATATATATATATATATATATATATATATATATATATATATATATATATATATATATATATATATATATATATATATATATAGCTATAAATTATTGGATTACTCATTTTATATATGTATATACATCCACATTTAAGGATTTACGATACAAATAAATAAAACATACGTAAATAAATTCTGTAAAATATTACTTATGTGTCTAACAATCATGATAGTTAATTATAAAAAAATAATATTAATCAACAATATATACTAGTATAGAAATGGAAAGTTGTTTTATTAAAATAATAACAGCTTAGATTATTAAAATATCAGTTTTAGGAATGAATTTACTGGTACACAAAATCCCAAAACAGGTATAAAAAACATATTTGAATACCTTTCCAATAACATAATAAAGCCCAATATTATTAAACTTTGTTCATTATATAACCCTTAAATTTAACTCAGTAAGTAAGTACAAGTTAGTCAACTAACCGCATATTAAAATTATTAAGACCAGGCGGTACACACTTTTACAAACTAAGTTTGAATTTTTAAAGAAACATAATTTAATATCCTGGAGAGAATGAGAGTCAACAGTAGGATTCGCAAATTAAATGCACTTTTTATTAAACTCACACATTTAACTAACTTTTTATTGCCCCAGTCCTCGTCTGATCGAATGGCTATTTTTTTTTATTGTTATGTAACACAAATATTGTCTCTTCATATGTCCAAGGGGCGTTCCCCAGAACTCCTCTTATATCCTTGTACATTTTTGCAATATAGGGTAGCAGCATTTCAGTAATAAATGCCTTTTTACCTTTTAAGTTTCTCTTTGAGAAGAAAATATTTTCCTTATCCATTTGTGTACAAATTCCACAGCTGTAGGTCGAGGTTTTTGTTGTTGATTTTTTATCAACTTGAACCATGATTTCCTTAGCAAAGAATTTCAAAATTGTCTCGTAAACATTTTTGTTTGTTCTTGTTTTCTTTTAGACCATTAGGTTTTTTCGCTTTTTAACTTTCCCTATGGAATACATAATTTCTTTTACGTCCTAGCTTAATTTTCGCACATGACTTTTCAGTGCAGTTAGGCCATCCATAACTAATTTTTCAAGCTCGGTTACCCGTTTTCGTAGTGGCTACCATTTAGGCCACTCTTTTCCCTATTCGGACTATTTTTAGACGAATGAAATAGTATTTTCAGTTCGTCTCAACCCTTTTCAAACCCTCCAGACAATTCATATACACGTGTATTTTGTTCTTTGACCCATAGTTCTTCGATTTTTCGGAGGTGCCATTTTTAAGAAAAATAACAGTATATTCATGTTCTAGCACAAATAACCAACTGGTGTTTATGATAATGTTTAATATTAATGGCAATGCACAATAATTTTAAAATTTGTCGAAGCCTAATTAAACGCGTTCACACGTATCGCAGTACCATCACTAACTCAACTGCACTTAAAACAATTAAAAAAAAAGTCTTACGGTCGCACGATCCCATTGAAAGCAACTTATATATGTTACGAAAAAACTCCAAATTGCGCAGGGTTCTCTTCAATCATAAAGTATACGTGACTATGTGTCATATTTCTGTTTACATATTGGCTTCTTAGGTGATGCCTTGTATTGAGTTGTGTCCAATCACAATTTGTGTTACAAATCGTAAGTTTTTCTAGGCATTCAACCACGCAAACCATTGCCCTCTCATTTGTGGTGAATCTCCCTAGCAATTTGGCATTTGGTTTCATACAACAACTTTTTGTAGGTGTTTCAAGTCAAAATATAGTAGAGACTGGTATCTCTATGACCATAGTTCTCCAGCTATGTGTCAATTCATATACACGTATATTATAGAGACTCGCTGCTTTCTTGGTTCATGTTTTATAACCAATTTATGAGCTTATTTGTTCCTAGTATCCCAGGAATATCCTTTAAACCAACATCCCCCTAGCAATTTGGAAGCTGATAGTTTCATATCACAACTTTTTGTAGGTGTTTTAAGTCAAAAATACTAGAGACTTGGTGCCGCTAATACCGTTTCCCTGCTGTCTGAGTAGTGTCTTTTGTCAATTTTTGTATCTCTATGACTAAATCAGTTTTCTAGCTATGTGCTGTTGCAGGTTTTTAATTAAAAGAATTAAGGTTGAAATTCAAAAATTTAGGGTGTCTGCATATGAGTGATATGTTGTGTAACTCATGTTATTTTTCGGGAACTGGCTACGCTTGCCCCGAAGAAATTTACTCGTTACACAAAATATCACTTTTCTTAACTGGATACATATCTATATAGCTATTTTATACCATTTACACCATATTCCATTAATTTTCAAAATAATGACAATACTGGATTTTAATTAATTTTTTGCATTGCCTTTTAGCTATTCAATTGCGACCATTGTATTCCAAACTCCAAGCGATAAAAACTCATTTTAAAACTCATTATATTTGCCGACTTATGAGAAATACGCTTGAAATTGATAAATGGATTTTGTCGATTTTGCACTTGCAAAACGGCGGTTTTAATTTACAAAATCATAACGACAAAATATTTTACCCCGAATTTAGCTGTACCATTGACCTACTATTATTTAAAAATGGGGTGCTAAAGGCTTCTAGGTAGGGTTAGGATTGAAATATTTCTAATTAAATTTTGTAAATGATTAATACATAAAATTTGTAAATATGCAGTCTAAAATATGTGCAATTCACTAGCAGCGCTCCATTCTTTTCTAGAGCTCATAAGTAATGCTCTAGACAGACATATTTTCACAGGCGCATTGTTGAACAAAATTTAAGTTTAAATATGTTCAATAAGAACTACAATATTGAGTAGAAGTTTTCGGCATTGTCTAGTATTATATATACCGGGAGAGCATCGCCGAACGGGACATAGGAATTCCTATTAAAATTTTAAGGTGGTGAAATATTATTTGGATTTTTTGAACATAATTAAAAAATAGACTTTCTTGGAAAATATGAGTATTTTTAATTGAGTCTCCTAATGGTTATTTCGAAAAGTGTATTTGTTAATTTTTAAAAGTTATTAACCCAGTTTTTGTCAAATGCTTAAGGTCTATTCACATCAACCATAGTGATGTGTAGCTTCATCTTCTGTAGAAAATGTAAATTATGTTTTTATTTATTAAGTCTAAGAGAAGTTCTCTTATCCTAAATATAAGTTCATCACTTCGTCTTGACGTAAATAAGGTAACCATTGATATTTTGACAAATGATGCCAGTATTCTGTCCAATAAACAATTCTCTTAATTCACTCACATTTGTAACAGGCAGAAGAAATGAAAGCTAATGCTAGAAATAGTAAACGTTAATTATCCAGTATGTTTGCTGCTCACTTCGTTGATAGACAAAATCTGCAGATGATAATACAAAAAAAACGACAATAAATGCCAAGCCAGAAAACGTAAAGAATATTACTGGACTAACTTAGACTTGATAATAATAATATTCTAACTAAAAGTTGAACAGGATTCAACAGAACTTGAAAATAAAGCCCAAAATATTTCATAATTCGAAATAAATCAAAAGCTAGGCATTTATTAAAAAACTTAAGTATCTAAAAACTAAGTACTTTTAAATGTTCGAATAGTCCCCCATTAATTGCCAAACAATATCCCAAGCGATCATAAAATTCATTTCTTACATTGTTCCATTGACAGCAAGATATCCTACCATAATTCATCTAAATTATCCCATCGAACGGGTCGATTGACCAATTAATGGTGTAATTTGAACCAATTATGTTGCCTTCAAAGAAATTTTGTTTAAGTTCTTCCATCTATCCTTTTGGAATCAGATTTCTTAAATTTCACTGGCAACTTGTCCTGAATTTCAGAAATGTTAATGGTGTCAGGTTTTCTTCCAGAAAAAAAAGCCTATGATATGTTGTCCAAAAATTCCAACTCAAAAGTTTAACTTTCCTGTATGTCCTGGTTTGCACAAGACGATGTTCGGTTTCTTGGCTCCAACATATTTGAACGTTTGTTTGACCGTTTAATAAAAGTATACTCAGAAAAGCAAATATTTCTTAAGAGATCTCTGTTATTACTAGCCCTATCCATTACCTCAAAACAAAACTCCGAGCACCGGATTTTATCCCCTTTCCTAAGTTCCTGATTTTTCTCATATTTGTAGGAGTAATATTTGTACTTTTTTAAGGTTAGGTCTTCAAATTTTTTTCCTTGTGCCTATTGTTTTTTGGTTTGTCACAAGTGCAATTATCAGTTACAATATCTATGGTTTCAGATTTTCCCATTATTCTTTGAATTATAGATTTTGTCCAGATTTTTTTATCAACGTAGTGAGCAGAAAACATGTCAGATACAGCTCTCACGCTATTTGCAACAAAATACCACTTAATAATGATTATTTTATCTTGGGTTGAATAATAATTCATTATTAAAATTGGCTAAAACTGTTGAATATTTGTATTCAAAATTTCATAAAATTTTGACATCATATGACTGTTCGTTGCTAGTTAACAGCACTTACAGGTATTTTCAATTCTAAGCAATTAATACTGTTACTAGGTGAACTGCGATGCATTAGATCCGAGTTTCTTATTTTATTTAAATATTTTGTGGTTAGAATTTTCTTAATAAATCCAAATAATTTTTTCCCTAAAATTAATATGGGAGCCAATAGTTCGTCACCTTAAAATGTACATGGGATTTCCTATGTCCCGCTAAGCGATGCCTCACCTGGTAGAGTGAATGGCCCAGCTGGCGCAATTCCAGAATATTACAATACATTTGTTATACAGAGTGGTATGCAAGATCTGGCAAGATTTTTTCAAAATTTTATGAACCAATTACTATTACACAATAAAATATTCTATTGTTCTTTTCTAGCCATGATAATCTATACACGTAAATAACAAGAAACAGGCATTTTGTACATTTTTGTCGATTTTTGATATACAGGTGTTTTTAACATATTATAAATTTTTCTGGACATGTTTTCGTAAAGTAATATAATAAGATAAGGTCTAAAGAGATATTTTTACATTCACCTAAGCAGTTAAAAGGATTTTATCAGAATATTTTTTCCTTCTTTCTCCTCATTATTTCTCATCTCGACGAATCGATAAAAAAAAAACGTAAAACAAAGACGTGTCACGTAAAGAATGAAAACTCCGTTCGATCACACGCCCCCTGTTCAATTTAAAAAATGTGATGAGTTAGCTCTCGAGAGCGAACAGAAGAATCAGTATTATGCTAAAAAGATCTTAGTGACAGAACATATATACAGATAAAAAATGATAGGGTTATTCGCAATTTTTAAGCTATAGAAGCAGTATTACTTTTTTATATATTTTTTCCATATCCAATTCATTGCGAGTACTGTTTTAAGTTTCAGGGGTGCATGTTTTTCTAACAATTTCCCAAATTTTTTTCGTGTGTTTTGTATATGAGGTAATTTAATTTTCATTTTATTACATTTCTGTTTTTACTGTTGTATATATTTTTATGACCTAAGGATGTTTTTTGGTAAATTCAAATTGCACATATTATGTAGGAGAATGTTTTGAAAAGATAACTTTGCGATTTAACTTAAGATGAATAAACACATGTTGATCTGTACAAAAGAACTGGGACTAAGTTTATATATTTAGGAAGAAACCATTTTTATAAAGATGATAAAAATACAATTTTGGTTGGTTAACAAAAACTTAATTATACATTTTTTACCATACCATCGATGTTGTTTTATGTCCAAATTTCTGCTGCTAACTTTTATTTTTTTTAATGAGGCACCCTATGCATGATTGCATATTTTAATTCGTTGCTACTTTCGAAGTACAGCGATATGCGATTTAAATAATTACGAAATTGTCGCGGATCCATCCATGAGTATTTTAGTGTACAAATTAGGGGCAGTTAAAGGTAGTCCAGGTATTCATTGGGTAATTCTAGGGTAGTCCTGGGAAGTGGGGACTAATTCAGGGGTATTGATGGGTAATTAAGGCATAATCTAGGGGTATTATTGAATATACAAAGGAATATAATGGCCATTGATGGCAGTGCACTATCTAGTCGGATACAAATTTGTTACAAATGAATAGGAATTTTAAGACTTTTTTGTTTATAATAAAATTTACAGAAAAAACAGATAATAATATGAATTAAATGAAAAAAACCATAAAGCATTTTACAACCGAGACATTTTTAGTGTCTTTTTTCAGTGTTGGTAAACGCTTTTAAACGACAACGAAACCTGAAAAGAGCATTATAACACATTGGGCATAGAAACACATTTTTGAAGGCTCCAATGTAATAATTATAGAAAGAACTAAAGAATGCTTTTCAACAAGCTTTTGTAAGCTTTACTACTCAGTACACAGTACGGGTGATAATAATAGTTCACTCTTTCGAAGGATAAAAAAAATAAGATATCGGCTCCAATATGGCAGCCAAGTTTTGTTATTCAACTGTAAATCGGTTTCTGGGGTATTGATGAGTATATATTTTTAAGGCTGACGTCGTTTGTACAGATTCAACGGAAAATAGGTGTCTGAATGGGTTTTTAATAGTACAAAATGCCAAAGAAATTTATCATTTATCCAGACTAAAAACTGGTATTTGGAAGTATTCAGAGAATTAAATTATGAATTTTTAGTTAACTTTTGTAAATTCCAAATGTCGGCGCCAAAATTGCTGACCGATTTTGTATTTTTTCGAGATTTAACTAAAGGTAAGTACCTGGGGGTGTTTAAAAGTTCTAGTTATGAATTTTTAGTGAATATTTATGAAATCAAAATGGCGGCACCAATATAGCGGACAAATTGACAATTGTCTAGGTTGGGCTGAAAATTGATATTTCTGAAATTAAAAAATATAAGTAAAACAACTAAAATATGTTAAATAAATTATTGATTAGTTGAAGATATTCCAAGGGTAATCTTAAGGGTCTAAGAGGTATTCTTTTTAGAAAAAGAAGGTCTTTTTTAAGTGTATGCTATTGTACAAAATTTAGGCAGCGGTTCACCAGTCGATTTTATCCCACTTTAATATACCAAAAATATTACCCTTAAAAAAGTATCAGAAGAATGAATTTGTAGGAATCTTAAATTTCTGGACATTTCAGAAGAAAGTCTTTAGTCTTCAGCAACTATAAACACAATCACAACAAACATACATGTTCCAAAAAATGCGAAATTAAAGAAAGTGCTTCAGTATTGTTAAGTAAAAGTAATTTTGTAGTATCTTGTTCAGTTAGTTTTAATAACACATGGTTCAATTTACAAAATACTAAAACGGACGTACTCTTCAATAATTTTTGATATTAAAATTGAGATTCTGTCGGAAATTTGCAGTTTTGTAGTAAATTTTTTATTTTCAAAATACAAAATGCATATAAAAAATATATTATTACCCATTCAGGGTTGTCTTAGGATAATAAAACAGTCTTCTGAAAATAAAAAATATGTACTTCAGGATCATTTAGTTTGCTTAGAAAATAGTAAGGTATCCGTTTCTTTAAATTTTGGTCAAAAATCAAGGGTTATAAGAAGATGAAATTGTCACATTTTATTTAAAATTCAATATAGCGGCCTGACAAAATGTAAAAAGTGTGATATATGTATAAACTGGTAAAATGTTTGGATTAATTCAATATTGCGGGTCACAATGTCTGCCAAATTAGTACCAAGAAACTATTTATTCAATTGTCTTGAAATTTTGCACAAAAATCAGGTTTTGAACAGATATAGACTGATACATTTTTAGGACGAATCCGATATCTCAAAACAAAATGGCGGCCTAATAAAATATTTAAATAGTCGGTATAATTGAATTTCCTGAAAATAAACCTTCTTTGTGTTATGAAAAATAAATAATAATAATAAATAATTAAAATTAAAAAAATATATTACTAAATAAGTATATGCATATATAGACTGTTTATTTTAAGTAGTTGAATTATATACGAGGGAAGTTGTTGATATAGGAGAATTTGCGAATTTTTTGTATATAAATAAATTCCATTATACAGGGTAGCCCTAGCAATGTGAAGCAAACCCCATCTTTTGCTTTAAAGCGATTAGTTAAAAAAAACAAACAGTGGAACTTGGCAAATTTATTTTCTCTTTATATAAAACATAGATTTTTTTCACTATAGAGCTTTTCTAAAAAACGACAAAGTAGTTAATTTATATTCCTTTTTTGCATATATAAGTATTTTTTATGTAGGTTTAATTTAACAGCGTGAAACAGGCTTATTAGCCTGTTTTTTTAAAAGTGTGTAAAACGCTAAACTTTATAAATAAACTGATAATATTAAAAAAAAACGGTTAAATACCCTTTATTATCATTTTGCATATAAAACTCTACTTGAGAAAACCATTGACGTAGACACATATGAAGAAGTACTATGTTCATCAAAACACATTTTTTTACAACTGCAATTAGATATATAATATACAGACCAAACTATTATATGTACGACTCATTTTTAAATAACTCATAATTAAGTAAGCAAGATGTCTGAGACAGACAAAAATATGAACAATATTTTATGCATTCCATTTAAAACTAACGGCAGATATAAAATTCGCATTCAGAGAACTGCCAGAAAATTTATTCTATGCATTCAGAAACAGTGTGGCTCTAGTTGTTTTTACAATAAAACTGATCTGAATTGAATGTCCCATAAACGTTATTCTACTTGCAAAATAGTGTCTATTGGGGAGTTTTCTTTGAAACATCAGAATATTTTTGCTATCATTGAAATAATTAAATTTAACAAAAGGTATCTTAAAATACTATCCCAATGAATGATAACTTTACCATTGAACAAACTCTCTCTTAAGTACATCAGAGGTGTAAGGTAAAAGTTCAGCATTTTTGATTTGGGCAACAATTTTAATCAGATGTTAAAATCCTGAGGGATATGTGCAACTATTAAAAAAACTCTGCCCCATCCTGAGTAAGCACTATTGAACTTTTTTTAGTTGTTTTGTCTTTTACGTGTACAAATAATTGCTCAAAATACATAGCTAAACTGTTTTAAATGTGCAAAATTATTTCGGCTAATTTTACCCGCCATACTGAATGTTTAATAGTAATAATAATTACTAGACACACAATGTCTATTTTATGTTCGAGGTGGGTGCTAATAATAAAATATTAGTAGAAGTAATCATGAATAAGTTCTGTTATTGCAGTTAACAGGTACATAAGCGTCGACTTTTGTAGCGCCGAAGAAAAAGGCAGACCACAAAGGTCAAAGGCCTAAGTACTAGGTACCGTGGTTATTTCAAGTGAAGACAAGGAAAGTTTGCTCAGGTGGGATTCAAATCCAATAATCTGAAGAGTCTCAGAACGAAGGAGCGAACAAAGTGAAAAGTCCGTGGTCTATGCAGTTGGAGTGTAAAGGGATGCATCTGGGTCGATACTGAAAAGAAACAGATCGCCCACAATTCGAACACGCTCTTGTGATGCAAGCTTTCTTGTAATGTTGAGATCATCAATCAGGCGAATAGCTATTCTTTGGACAGAGTCAAAGATATTAAGGATTGATAGACAGGCTGCTCTCCTTATGTGGAAGCAGTACTCAAGGTTAAGTCTGATTTGCAAAATGCAAAGGATATTTGAGTTAACGGAAGAAAAGTATATTCGAGCTGGGAAAGGAAACCCAATTTCTTCAGAGCTGCTGTGGCAAAGATAGGAGAAGAAAAATGATGCCAACTAGGCTAAATGGATATTTGGCTTTAAGCATTTGAGTATTCATTTGAACAGCGTGGGAGATAATTTGTGAGATAGTACAAATAATTTTGTCTTGGTTACGTTAAACTGAACAAGGTTATTTGCTCCCCATTCTACGATTTCAATACAGTTAGGAATAAAGTCACTACATTAAGCCTATCATCAAGTCTTGGGGATAGATTTAGGAAATTATATATTGGAGTGAATTATACTGTCCTCAGCATAGCTGTGAATAGGATCGCAGTGAAACTCCTGCGTTGATTTGGTGAAAGCTTAATGAATTGCCGTCATCTACTACAGAAATACTCTTGGAAAGAATACTGGCAATCCAAAGTACAGAGTTTTGGAGGATGACCATAGGCATTAAGTTTGTTAAGAAGTGCGTCATAATTTGGGTTTTTTCGGGTAACTGATGTATTAATTCCGGTTGTGGATTATGAAGGTAAGAAGATATGCTGTGGATCTTTGGTGGCGGAAGCCCAGTTGCCTGTCGTGGATATTATTCCTTTCAAGGTTTTTAAAGGGTTATTATTTATATACTTCTTCGTTGCCTATCTCACAATTGGGGGGAGGGATATGGGTTTGTAATTAGAGGGAAGAGTTTTTGACCCATTTTTGGGAATAGGCCGTACACGAGCAGATTTCCAGCTTTTAGGAAAAATGCCCTTGTCATAGGACACTTGACATAACCCGGCAAGGATAGAGGCCAATGCCAGAAGCGTACTTTCTTAGGACTACGACCGGAATCCGGAATACCATCAAGATCAGAGGACTTTCTGGTATTAAGTGTTTTGAGAATACGTCATACTGTTTTAATTCTGAATGTAATTTGGTGCATATTGTATGGCAAAGCTGGTAATGATGGAAGCGAAAAGTGAAGTGGGGGCATTAAAGTAGAATTTGCGGCAAAATGTTTTGCAAAAAGCTCAGCTTTTGCTGCGTATATTGAAATGATGTATTCCAGTATTATGTTAGAAAAATTTAGATACATTTTATTTTAACATTTTTTTCAAAAACACAATAGGTTTGCTTGTAGAAGAATTAACTTTTAACATCATAATAAACATCTTCACTATGTATCCAATCATGGATTCTCCATAAAATTTCAGGGGAGAGAATTTTTGATATTGAGATTCCACCAATTTTCAGGAAAGTTCCGCATATGTACTTCAAGAATTTGTTTTATCAAAAATATTTCTGCAACCGCAGATATTATAAGCCTCGTCCTTTATTAGGGCTCTTTTCCTGTATACGTTTAATAATTCCGTGCATGTTTGATAAATAATCCTTCCATTATCTTCATTTAACCTAAACACCAGACAATAAACCTCATATGGTTTTGTACACGCAAAATCACAAATCAAAACAATTTTTTTTTAATATGAAACACTTTTAGAGCCGAATTTGCAATTTTAAGTTATAGACTTTAACTTTTAATTTTTTAATAAAACCTTTAATTTGAAAGAAAAACGCACTAAAATGGCCGGGCTGTGGGTTATGCGATTTATTTCGTCTATTTGTCTGATCCTTCAAAATTAACTTCATAGTAACAGTACAGTAAATTATGTTTAATTATTTTGGAACTTTTAAAAATTACATACGAATAGATTTAGTCACTATAAAATAGAAGTTAAGACTATATGTTTTTTTAAATTTTCCATGCAGTGAAATTATCTCGTAATATAATTTAGCCCTTACGAAATATGACATATGTTCTAATCCATTTTGTTATCTGTGTGTTTAAGGTTTTCCGTTGGCCTGCAATTTATTTTTTATTTTCTGCATTCAGCTTAAAAAAACAGAATTATATATTGATTTGTATAAAATATATAAACCGAAATAATCCGTAATACGGTTTTATACACACAAAAGCACAAATTAAAAGATTTTTTTTTCAAAATAAAAAACTTTTATTTTCAGATTTGTAATTGGTGCTAATTCTGCATCATTAAACTTTAACGTTTTCGTCTCAAATGTAATGCCAAATAAATTCAAAATTAAATTTAAAAGGGAAACGTACTAAAATGGCCAATCTGTGGATGATACGATTTATTGCATCATTTTACTATTCAGTCAAAATTAATTTGGTAGAATCAGAAGTTGTGTTTAATTATTTTAAATCGCATGAAATAAAGTTGTATGATTTCATACATACAAAAGCACATATATTTAAAGGACTTTTTGATAAAATCAAAAACTTTTAGATCCGGATTTGCAATTGGTGCTAATTTTGCGTGATTAAACTTCAACGTTTTCATCTAAAATCCAATGCCAAATAAATTCAAAACGAAATTTAAAGCGAAAACGTATTGAAATGACCAGTTTGTGGACGATACGATTTATTGTTTTAACTTTGCTCCACTGAAAAAGCAAATCATTTGATTTAAACAAAAACAAAGTTTACCGGAGCGCAACAAATGTTTGTTTTTAAATGTAAAAAACGTGTTTCAATTTATTTCGTTTATTTAAATTAATGTACTGTTAAGTAAATAAATGTGTTAATTGACCTAATTAAAGTTTTGTTTCGAAAAACCAAACAATTGTTTGGTTTAAATATATATTTTTTTTAATTAAATAAATTTTAATTTATTTCAAAAACATAAATGTATATTTTTTGTTTGTATGGCAACTAAAATGATCTACGTTATTATTTAGAGTGTTGCTCGTCTAGTTTTCCAAGAGTATCAAGTTAAAGTCATTTATAATTTCTATTTGAATGTAAGAAAAACTTTAATTGGTTTAATATAGATAGATAACCAAAACAAAATCTGTATGTAATAAAAACAAAAATAAAATTAACAATATTTTTGGGCTTAAAATAAATATATACATATATGTATATATATATATATATATATATATATATATATATATATATATATATATATATATACGAAACGAGTAACGGTAAGGATTACTCCTTCACCAGTTTGTCGAGAATCGACCAAACCGTTACTGGTTGAATGGATTCTTTGGGATGACCGCTAAAGCAATGTAATTTGGCTAGCCATAAACACGTGTTTCTGACTTAAGGTCTTCATCAGTATAGTCAACTGGTTGAAAGACAAGTGGAACTAGCGCCAAAATGAATACACAAAACAATACCATAGTCACCAACAAAAGCAAAACCGACATTTGTGAAGATTTCGGATATTCTGTTGATAATGGGGATCAAGAGGGTTATAAGCACTTTTTTGAGTAGTCACGTATTTCCTATTATTTTGTCCGTGACGTAAATATCTGTAATTTTTACCTATTTAAATTCTACTTAAATTTTACAACCTTTGGTATATCGACCGCATGTTGTTACCAATAAATATTTTGATCGGTGGTATATTTGAATAAATAAAATATACAAACACAATAACATGTTAATATTTTTTTAATCTACGCGTACGTACGCTGCAACTGGTAGTTAATCACCGAAATACAAATTGACGTTTATACATGTTTTACATTTTTGGGTACTTTTTGCTGCACTTTTCGTAAATCTTTAAATTAAAATGGACCTTATATCGATAAGATCAATTTATAACACAAAGACCTAATAAATGGGTCCCAACTTTGCCGTCTTTCTGTAAAATTGAGATCCATCGAAAGATGGATCATATCACAGCCAGAGTTGTAGGCTGGGGCGACCTCCGTCCTATACATTTACAGGATCTCCTAAGTAAAAGAAACAAATGATTCCTCAAGTGGTTTTATGAAGAAAATGTCACATACATATTTTTTGTAAACAGTTTTAATACTTTATTTATTTTAAGGGCTTTATACTCTTCTGGTCAAAATTAGCAAATACTATAAATTTAAAGAAAAGTTTAATGTTCGATATTTTTCGATCCGCTCTACCGATTTCAATGTTTTATTTTTATATGGTAGGCCAGTATTTCAGATATCATACTAAGATATTAAATATTTTTTATAGTAGTGTTTCGCTGATATACAGTGTGATATAAGTAGTAAACACCTGTAGAGAGATTTGTATCTTCAGCAGTTCTCTGGAAAAGTTACGTTATAGCGTCATCCTTTATCGGTATTCTCTTTTTTTATTCATCTGTTTATCTTTATTTTTAGTGACATACATGTTTTTGATCTAACAAAAAAAAATACGTTATTTTAATTGAATTTAATTTTAAATTAACAAATAATTATTACAATAATAAGTATTCCCACCTGTTGCGTTAATCACAGCTTGACTGCTCAAAATTAGCCGTTGGATCTCGTCTTGTTCAATCTGTCGCCAAATTTCCTTTCTTGCCTAGGTTTTTAGATTAGGGTTGCAGTGCTTTTACTCTTCTTCCCATCGTATATAATAAATGTTCAATGGGTTTAAATTCAGGGCTCCGAGGCGGCCAATTCATTATGTCAATACCTACCTCTTAAGATGGTCTTGCACGATCATAGATACAAGAGGGCGTGCATTATCATGGCTAAGCAGAAACTGTTCTCCGAAAAATAACGTATATGGCAAAACTTGTAGATCCAGAATATTTGTATGTATCGCTGAGCTCTTAATCTTCCACCATTCAATGCCTAATTGCGTTCGGTCCTCTAAAGCTATCCCACTCCAGAACATAACTGATACACCGCCATAACTCACAGTGGGTAAAACGTTGCCATGGACGTATCTTTCACCTGGTCTTCTACTAATAATATGTTGGCCCAGTCTCTAACTTGCTAATGTGATCACGCGCAAATAACCTCAATAGATTTTTAGCCAATCTTATTGGAATATTAACTAATTGGAAAATTGGAGCGAGACGAATCAAAGCACTGTATCTAAATCTCTTTTTTAAAGCTTCGAGACGAATATAACGGTCCAGACTCCGGGTTGTTACTCGATGATAACTCTACCCCTGTCTTCTAATATTCCTCCCAGATTCGATATAACGTTACCCCAAACTTCTGGCCTAACTCAGGTTGATTAAAACCTTCCTGGGAAAGAGCAACCACTATTGCACTCAGCTTCCGATAAACTGCCTTTTCTTTTTAAGATTGGGAGCATTATTAAAAGATAATCAAACACTAACATATACTAACTACTAAACGATATCTTGTCACGTTTGACATATGTTTTTTTTGCAGTCCAAGCAAACTAGATGAACGATTCTTTTTTTAAATTTGTACACAGGGAAATCTAATAAATCATATAGGCATAAAAAACGAATAGTTGCACTAAAATGAAGACAAAAAGATAATTAAAAAAGAGAATAGCAATAAAGGATGGCACTCTAACGTGACTTTTGCTCGGAACTGCTGGGAAGTACTGAACCTACCGGTTCTCAATACAGCATGTTTAGAATCCTCGGAAAAAAACCACTTATACTTACAGCACTCTGTATATCAGCGACATACTATTCATATTAATATCTTAGTATGATTTCTGAAATATGGCATACTATGTAACAAAAAAGATCATTGAGATCGAAAGAGCGCCGAGCAGTTCGAAAAATATCAAAATTTTGTTAAAATGTACAGTATTCGCTAATTTTGACGAGAAGTGTATTTAATTTTTTGTTTATAAATATCAGGGTATTTTTATGAAATTATTCGGATATAAAATTGGGCTAATTCTACGTTTAGTATAAACTTTGATAAATGTTGTCGACTAAATTGCAAAGCAAATTTTAAAAAAAATGGATGTTATAAATATTTATTCGGTGAACGATACCAATTATTTTTACGGTATTATTTTTAAATTGCAGAGAAACAGTTTTTTCAGCTCTATTTCCGTTTTGTTAATTTTCTATAATTGAGAAGTTATGTACGTATAAAATGTGTTATTTTATGCCAGTGTTAGCACAATGTATTTTTATCTTTACGCGGTAATAAAAGCGCCGCTTTTAGGTTGATCTACAAATATTAAAATCTGAAGCAAATAAACGATTTTATTTTTATTAAATAAAAATAAACATTAAAGGTTATAGTTTCATCTCATGCGATAGTTTTATGACTAGACGTAAAATTTTTATTTTATTCTATTTGAATAATATTTTTATACATTTATAAGGATTATGATCACATTTCGTTGCACAGAAATTATGAATAATAAATGCATCTAAAAAACGGTATTTCCAGAAACTAGAGAGAGAATAAGACCGTTTTATTTAGCTTGTGTCTGATTATTAAATGTTAATTTTGAAGTAACCATAATCAAGAAAAAATGTAGCATTAGAGAATATTAACATTTTATTCCAATATACTACCGATCAAAAAATGTGTTAAAAATTTTTAGTCGGTACCCAGAAAGTTGCTAAAAATTATTCAGATTTTAATTAAGCAAAAAACACTGATTCGTTTTTTATTGGCGACTTAAATATATTTGCTAAAGGCACCCTAAGACGCCAAGAATAACAAGATATACGTCAATTTACCAAAAAAAAGCTGATATAATTGGATTGCTTTCTTGATCCAGATAGCACTTTGCAAAGTCTGTTATAATATCAGGAGTCTCTATGTCCGTACTTTATTTTGTAAAAAAAATATTGGATATTATATTATTATTTATTTAGTTATTCCTCTTCTTAGTCTTTTTAGCAAGGCGAAAAGTCCTAATTTTATTACAAAGGGGATTTGAATTTATATTTTAGTCCACAAAGTGTTCTAGAAGCCGTGTCTCTGACGAGCCATGTTGCCAAGGTGGACCAAGGAATGTCAAAACTCGCTAAATCCATTCCTGTTTACAATAAAAATATACAAAAGTTGAGGGTAGTAAGAACATCTATTCTAACAGGTTTGTAGATTTGTAGGAGCTAAAATAACAAAGCACAATATATGTGTATTCGTTATTCATCTGTATTTAAAGCACCCAAGGATTTATTTTTTTCTAAATTTAAAGCTACCTAATATTTGTTAGGGCGAGTGAATTAGACTAAATATTCTGAAAATATTTTACGAAGTCATAAATTGTAAAAATATACAAAATGCTCTATATGCAAGATTATCTTACCGATCTATTTATATGAAGCACCATATATAGAGTGTTTTTTAAAATGTAGGCAAGGGCTTATTAAGGGATTCCTTTACATAAAATAAGACAGAAATTCTATATATACATAGAGCCTTAACGGCTTCAATTTTAAAATACAGGATGTTAAAGAAAACAATTTTAATTTAGTTTTTCTCTGTAAATTCACACCGGCTTTTAGGTTTGGAATGAAAATTGGTAAGATGTTCAGAAAACATTTTTTGTAATACATTTTTGTTAGAATTACCAACCAAAGGCGTAAAAACTAGTAAGGTTATGCCACCATATTCGGCGATAATTTTTTTGTATTAGGCATTTTTGTTAATTTAGTGTATGTCACTTATTCTCTGATTAATTTTACACAAAATATTCTCAGGTCAAACCAATAAATACAACTGTACACCAGCTATTTTAAATTGAAATAAAGTATTTTGTTTAAAAGAGAAAACTTTAAAATTTAAGGCAACCCTAATTATTACAAATCTCGAAAATGAGCTTTGGTATTTGTTTTGAACATTCCAACGCACTCTTACAAATTAATCTGAAAATAAGAGCCATACAACAAATGGTCAAAATTGTCCATTAAAGTTAAAACCAAATAATGGCAAAAAAATAAAGCAAATATTTGTTTCTATGTTCTTACTACATCGAGTTTAATTTTAATATAATAATCCGATTTAGATATGCAAAAAAAGCCAAACAAAAAAATTAACACCCTGTATCTTGAAAATAAAGACGTTTTGGCCCAGTGCCTATATATCGTTTTGTATTATTTGTCTCATTATCGATCTTTCCTGGAATTAATCGTTTTTAAAAAATATAGTGAATAAAATTAAATTTTTTTAATTATTAGATGCTCTTTATTTTTAACGCGTAATGAGGTAGTATTTCCCCCGAATTTAATAAAACATTAATTGTCATTTGTCAGAAAACTTTATATTTATTAATCTTAATTACTATATTTACGTTAACAATTAAGGTAAGTAACCATATGACATATGTATCAATAGATTATTGTAAATTTTTTTTATTATTGTTTTTTAAATCCGTGAACAGAAAGGTTCAACAAGCTATGTATCCACAATGCTCAAGTAAGCATTTATAATAAATGGACTATATTCAGGCTAATATTTGTCATTTGGGTAGGTCAATCGAGAAATTGGTTATGGGAAGAATGTAGAATAGTGCAGTTGAATGTTTCTTAGTGGTATTAAAATCAGCGAATATATCCGCTTTCCTTCGATCCTAGATCAAAAGCAGTGTAAATACTTTGCGAGTATGAGCATTTTGGTTCTGTAAACCGGCGTGGGAAAACTATGTTTGAGTTAAACGTTATATTATCATCCCCTAATTTTTAATAGAGTTCTTGGTAAAAAAAGTAAGTTTTCTAGGTTCTAGAAAAAAGGTTCTAGAAAAAAGTAGGGTAGATGTCAACAAGTTATTTTAGCTGGGGAAAATTGACCTAATTTACATTGCGTTTTTTAAAACGGCACTTTTGTCGTTTTTAAGCTCTCTAAGAGGCCCTTTGCGTGTTAAGCATGCTGCCTATTCTAGAATCTGGGGAAAGCATGCAAGTCGTTCTAAATAAAAATTAGTATGTATTGTTTAATATGTGGCGCACGAATTTGAGGCGACAAGAACAATGTGTATTACTATAAAAAAGATGTGATGAATTTATACCGTTATCTTCAGACATGCGAGAAATTTGATAAAAACTCTGTGAGAAGACGCAATGTGTTAGAGAAGAACCAAGAACATTCTACTTCATTGTGTAGGTAAAGGGAATACATTGCTCCTTATGACATGGTGTTTCTCAAATTTCTCGGGTTTTTATAAAGATAGTGACATGCTGGTATATTTATTATAATATAGAAAATACACATCTAATGAAAATATAAAATATAGTAAAGAAACCAAAATTAATATTGATTTCAAAAAAAAGAAACACTCTTATATCTGCAAATTTCACTGAAAGTTATAGAATTTAAAGCAAGTTTATACATTGCAATTGTATCAAAAAAATCCTATACTATATTATAGTCACAAACAAATTATTTATCTTGGCTGCCTTTTTCCACTGTCATAAATTAAGAGGACAATGGGTTTATATTTTACGTAAATAATTTGTCATACTAAAAAACATAGTTTAAGCGGCGCAAAATTAGACTTTATTTGAATTTTAACGTAAATGAAGTCAAGCAATAAATATTACTAGCCAAGTTTTGCAGTGTTGTTTTTTTAAATCGGTCAATTCACTTCCAAGTCACAAATCCGAGCAAGTAGATATCTGTCCGGGCATTCTTTTCTTATTTTTTAGTTTTGCTTCGTAAATAATTAAATACACAAAGCAAGCTTAGAAGTTTTATACTGTGGCATCCAATTGTGACCCGCAAATCAACTTGTTTTATTTTTGTTCCCTCAGTTTTCTAATCATTGGTGTGCTTCGGTTCAAATTGCTTCCTAGAGGCAAAACAGAAATTAACCCTGGACCACGCCGCTCCGTCCGCACAACTTTTTTATTTAGTCTGACCATAATTTTAAAATTTATAGTTTAATCTTCGAAGATCTAAAGCTCGGTTAATAACGGAGACGTAAATTTATTTTTGCTTTAATAAAATATTGTATCTAAAAGTTCGACGCTTCTATGCTTTTTTTGTTTGTGTCAGATTTTAATCCCAAGGGAGCATATTGCATTTTGAATATAAAATAATTATCCTAGTGGTTTATGACAGTTTTATTGGTTTATGGTTTTATAAATTAAGGCTGTAAGGAAAAATAATATCACAATTTAGATGGATATGACGTACATTTAATATTATGTACAGATTGATTTTTTATATTGCAACAAATTTTCATCACTTGATTTTATGAGATACAAAAGCCTTAAATGCAAAAATGGTTTGGTTTTCAAAAAACCGCTAAGAAAAATATTTAGGGTGTTTCAAAGAAGCGGTACACAAGCCAACTTTATTTTTTTAAATACATCACCCTCTTTATTGTAGGATATTTAGATAGAGTTGAATTTCCGATCTTGATAAATATAGAATAACTCTATATTTTGTTTCAGCTTTTTTTATTAGATTTCACTTAAAAGATAGAGAAATTATATTTTTTTAATATTTCTTTATAAATCATAGTAGCCTTTGACAAAAACAACTCGTGTATTATAACACATTAACCTGATACGTGCAGTAAAGATGTAATCCACGATAAAGTTATTTAAATGTTATATTTTGAAAAGAAATTATTTAATATATACAAATTACAGTTTTTTGCAAATTGGATTAAAATTATATTAAATTGAGATTTATGATTAAACGGCGTTCTCATAGTTGTTGAGTATTTAAAAATAATAAATATTAAATTAAAATACATTTTCTGTAATCACCTTATAGTGTACTTATTGAATTAGCAGTAAAATGTGAATGATATGGTTTAAATGGTCAATTCTTCTTTTTATATCTTCTAAATTTATGCCCTTTTCTTCATGTACTTGGTCTTTTAAACGATCCCATAAAAACATATCTAACGAAGTTGGATCGGGGCTATGTGGTGGGCAATAAATAATTCGGTTTCTTGCAATCCACGTAATATAATTATTCAAGAATTCTCTTACGGAAGTAACATTATGTGGCGGCGGCCCCTCATTTTGTTTCTAATTGATATTATAATTTTGAAGAGGTATGTATGAGTATTCTAAACTTTGTTTTACCAAAACTTATAATATATTTCGCTGTATAAAGCACTTTCAAAATAATGACAGCAATAAACTGATTTCCCAAAATACCATACCAAACATTAAAGGACCTACGACTTTATTGTTGAATTTCTCTGAACGCATGTAGATTTTTAGGTGCCCATATATTATGATTATTCTTTTGATGACATGCCTGCTTTATCACTTAACAGTATTTTATATAAAAAATCAATATTTAATTTTTTTAGTAACATCATCTGCTGAGAGAATTTTTTTAAGTTGTTTTGGTTTTCTATAAGTTTCTTTGCATTTTATATAGATGGTATTCATGTTTATTTGTTTGTATTTTTGTGACAAAATACCTACGTTGAATGTCGTGGCTTTTCTAGGAGTTAGATTAAAATATTTTTTATTTATCTCAGACATGTAATTTAATGGTTGCTTACCTTGAAAATATAGCAATTGTCCAATTCTTCTGCTTCATTCGATGTTTTTAAGGGACTCTTGTTGCCTATAATTTCATGCCACATAATAAAATGTAGCTGTGTTGGGGAATGGCATAACATAATCGAATAACTTCTAATTTTTTTTCTTCGGTATAAACCATAACTCCCAATAATTTTATTTATGAAGACAATTTTTACACTATACAGTAATATTTTTATTGTTTTACTTTAAACATAGCAATATTAGTTGTTTTTCGTCAATGGCTAATTGATACTATGTTTTAAATAACTATTAAAATCATCTAATACTATAGATATTTATATATAGCAAGAATGCCTAAAACAAATACAGACAGGAAATTAAGCCCAATCCAAATATGCTACAATATACAGGGTAATGAATAAAAAAAAGTTAACATTTGTATCGCATTTTTGAATTTCCTTTATAAATAAAACATGTTTTTAGCGCATATCGTAAAACCAGCCCACTTGTCTATTTAAAATGTTTTTGAATGTTTCAAAATAAAGTGTGGAAAACGTGTTGAAATATAAGAAAATCGTCCTGCTCTCTTTCATCCATTCTAGTGTTGTGCATTTCTTTTCACCTGACATTCGTAACGCTAAGAGCTAAACTTTTTTCCTTAAAATAAATTTCCATCTATATATTTCATCAGAAATATTAAAATTAATTGTACAACAGCTATATAATAAATCATTGCATAGATTTATCCTTTGCCGTTATTAAACCCTAAAAAATCAGTTGAAATATAGTTGATTTACTGAGTATAGTACAAGATATTAATTTATATATCGAGATAAAATAATATTTGATATCATTTCTGACAAATTTTAGGATTATCACGTTCCATCACCACAATAGACGTCGCGACACGAATAGAAATGAAAATAATTGCAAGTACTTTAAAAGTCTCAGATTTTGAAACTGTTTTCTTAAGGCAATTTTGTTATATGAAGCAATTTGATTACACTGCTTGTTACTTAGATATGCAGCTTGTTTTAACTTGACTTTCAAACGTATTAATTAAGTAACTTTCTAAGTGACTAAATTGCAATTATTAAGAGCTAACCCAAAGTCATTTCTTTCTTACTGTAAATCAAAATCATCAAAAATGTTATATGTATGTAAAGTAATATAATGCCCCAAAAAAACCTAACCTAACCTAATTAAAAAAAATATTATACTACGAAAAAGGACGCTTTATCTATGAGAACAGTTATTAAGCAGCAATTAATTTGATGCAAATGACAAGAAAGTCTGGAAAATAGACGTAGATTTAAAATTTAGACTTTTATCCCCGTATTCACTTAAAAGGTTTAAGAGGTTAACCAGGTCCAGTTGCCATGGTTCTGGAAAAATTATTTGTTCAATTGTTAAAAATGTCATCTTAAACCTATAACTAAACTGTCAAGTTAGACCTCTTTAGTGAATACGAGTGTTAAAGTTTCTAAAATGTTTTTCATGGCCTATTTTTTGCTTGGCCTATACAGATATAGTCGTCAACTTTGTTTAATAATTACCATTTACATAATTAAAGTTACTTTTTTTTCATATAATGATATTTTCTTTAATTTTCGTAAAATTCTTGTTACGCATTTAAGTAAAACACCTTCTATACCTCAGTAACCAGTAAAGTAATCAAGTCCATACAAATTGTCACATATGGCGCCTTCCACCATATGTCAAATATATTTGGTTACGGGGGTTTAGTAACACTCAGAATTCGAAAACATCTATTGATATCTATTGGTCTTTACTATAAACCTTACATCGATAAAGCTAATTTTCCGGTTGGCTTCTTACTTAGGGTTCGCATAGCCTGTGATGAGTTCCTCCTTTATTTAATAATTATTTACTGAAAGTTACATCTTACATTGCTTATTTGGTTGGGAACATAATACTTTGCTTAAACTTAAAGAGCTCAAACTGACGAATACTTTATCCAACAACTACGTTAATGTTACTGGGGACATACTGACGACTTGGTTAATCACTTTAGGCTACTTTGGTTGAGGTAGGATATATCCTGACTGCCAAACGGTATATTAGGTGATTTTAAGAACAACTGTAAAGCCAGTAGGAGAAGGTCTGATTCACCTGAGGTTGTCCACTTCCTTTGGGCCCGCAGGTTTGTCAGGGGAAAGGTGGATTTGGGACCAAGTCAAAGTCAGAATCTGACAGGAACCTGCGGTCCAATGTATATCTCAAAAATGCGTACTGTTTGGCAGTTTCTATTTCAATGTCAATGTTAATTACTCTATGTTATGTAAACAATTAATTAACTTATTAGTCCAGGCAAACTTTAGTTAAAAATACCAATAATTAGGGTATGCGTCAAAATTTATACTCATACGAATAAAATTAAAATTTAGAGTTTTAGGTGATTAAAAAAGTGTACGTTATTATGGGCGTGCGTATAAATATAAATAATAAGTATACATTAAATTTCAATTATTTAATGACAATACTTACCAGCAACAAAAGATACAAGAGAAATAGCTTCCTAAAATGTAAAGATTAAATACAATAATAATACATCAAAATAAATCCCTGACGTTTAAGGCTTTGGCATAAAGGATCTATGTATGTATATGTCTTTGTCTAGCAAGTTTGTCTTAGTAATTTAATTTTTTAACACATTTCTCGATTGTCTGTCTTCATATTCGTAAGACAGTATTTTATGTTTCATCTTTTCTTTTATTATTTATTTATGGAATACTGATCGATAAGAAAAATACGATGTTTAGAAAACACTTCTTCCATGGGTAAACATCCAGAGGCCCAACTGAAACAAAGATGTCTTAGAATGAGACGTATTTTTGAAATTTGAAGATTTTAACACTCTTAAATTTGTCTTGTCTTTTCTTGATGTCGCGACTCCTATACTAGTGCATACGTCGTTTGTATTTTAGTCATAAATAATGTTATTTTACCCTATCAAATAAACGCTTTTCATTAATGTTCACGGAACATTTTATTTTCCTTAATCTAAAATATGAAAATGAAACTTTCAAGGAAATTAAACTTTTTTGTTACACGTTGATACGCAATATGAGGCTTTTGTTGTCCAGAAAAATCCACTAAGTCCAAATAAACCTTTCGGACGGACTCGGAGGTTAACGAGTTTTGCATATGGAAATAAATCTGTGTTTCTGACACTTTTTTAATTACCGTAACTAACGTATTCAAAATCCAAGCCGACAAGGCCTACGATACCTCGATAAAAACAGATGAAATTAAATGTTTAAGGAACTGCTAAATAAATGGTTGAATATTTAAAGTATAACAGGCATATTCATTTTTCGAAACAGTAAATTTTGGTTTTTGATATAAAATTGTATCTACAAAAGGTTCAGATATTTTATTTATTTATTTAACGTGTTTCTACTGCTTATGGCCATTGGTACAATTACAATTAAATTAGAAATTATTAAGAATTATTATTTTGTATAATATTTGAGGACAAATAATTAATATATGTTAAGAATTTCACCTTTGTGCGCGTCACATGATTACTATCACCCATCGATTGAGGATATTTAGGTCAAGTATCACTGTTTTAGTTTATACAACCGAATACAGAATTAAATAAAATGTTTTAGCAATTTCTAAACAAAACTTTAATTCAAAATATTACGACACTTGATTACTCTGACCTCCACAATTACGAAATTGTTTAATCATAGCACTCTAATCGAAAAAATCGGAGAAAGTACGTGGGTAGTTAACGCTTGCCTAAATAATGTTGAAAAATACGGCAATAATCGGCAAGGTCGCACTGCTTTAGCGACAATATCAAGGGAGCGTCGTGCGATTTTACGACTAGCATTTAATTTTTGTGCTACAGCTAGACAAATTAGTAGCAGAGTCGAAATTAATGGTTTCGTACGAACTATTTAAAAAGTAATACAAAAATGCCCTCCCTCACTTGAGGCGAAAAAAATATGCAAAAAACTCTCCTCCTACACTATCATCGAGAGGCTCGCTTTGAATTTGCTCGCAACAATAGTGATTGGGCAGAGAAGTGGTAAAGTGTTATCATCACTGAACTTTAAATTGGATTGGCCTGATGGCTTCCAATATTATTTTCACGATATAACGTAGGAAGAACAAGTTTTACCATGCTATCATAGCCGATCTGGATCAGTAACGTTTTGGGCGACAATTTCAAGTCGCGGATAAGTGGCGCTGGAAATTTAGGAAGACAAAGTACTCAAAAGTATCTCGATTTGCTCCAAAGACAAGTTGTTTCCCGCATTATTTCCCAATTAACAATGGACATTTTAATACAATAATGCTCCGATTCATACAGCCAAAATCACCAATACATGGTTTAATGATAATGACAAATGTTCTGGAATGGCCCGCCATTTCCCCTAACTTGAATATTATAGAAAACTTATGTGGTTGGTTGATGAAGCAAATCAACGCCAAAGGACGACAGTTCCACAACAGAGAAGATCTGGAATCTCCTGGGAAACAATTCCAAGATATATCTTAAATAATTTATTTAATTTATTGCCTCATAGTATGTCAACAGTTATTGAGAAAAGAGGAGATAATACCCAATATTGAAATAAATGAAAAACGCCAGAAATTAAAAATATTAGTTAATGAGAGTATAAGCAAGCCTAATTTTTACAGTAACCGTAGGATCGAAAACATATTTCCATGAATTGATTTTCAAAATCGACTCAAAATAGTTCCTAGATTCATAACAAATAGATAATACACCTATATTAATAGTGAATTGCCTATCTTGTCAGATGAGAGTAATCAAGTGGTGCGCACTATATCTATTAGGGATACCTAATGGTTCTCTAAAGCTATTTCAAAATTCTTTAATTTAAGATTGTATCATTTTTTTGCTAATTTGATCCGGGCAAATCACGAAACTTAGTAAGCTTTATTTAGCCATAATCTTTCTACAAAGAAATGCAACTAAAATCTATAATAATATTATAAAGAAGTTCTGACTGACTGACTCATTATTTACGAATACTGAAGCCAGAACCATGAAATTTAGACAGCAGATTCCTTTTGTGGCCTAAGCAAGGAATAGGAAAGGCTTTTAGGAAATTCAACCGCCAAGGGTATAAAATAGGGGATGAAAATTTGTACGAGGAAAAAATAATTCGTTGCTTTTTGACTTGAAATATAGTACTGCAACAAAAATAAATAAACAAGTGTTTTAGCATTTATCAAAATTCTTATCCTGGGAGAGTAAAATAAGGGATGAAAGTTTATAGGAAGTCAAAGTAACTGTTTGTCTATTGACTTGAAATTTAACAGAAATATTTCTTAAGTAAACCAACTATAATACTCTTTTAGTTTTTATCAAAATTAATCACCTAGGGGTGTAAAATAGAGAATGAACATTTTAGGCAAATGCTTTTCAGTAAAAATAATTAAACAGGTATTGTAACATTTATCAGAATTATAATCAGCCATTAAGAGTGTAAAATAAGGGCATTAAATTTGTAGGGGGAAAATAATTAATTATTTACCTATTGAAATTTAACACAAACATTCTTCAATAAAAATAATTAGACACGTGTCTTAGCATTTATCAAAATTCATCCCCTATGGGTATAGAAAATGGGGGTGAAAATTTGTCTTGTATAATTTGGTCACATTATTCTCTCGAGCAAAGCCAAGATGGGGGATGCTAGTGCCTCTAATAATGTTATAAAAATTATAAATTTCTGGATCCAAACGTCTTATACTCGGGACGGCTTACAGCATTATGCCTAAATTCGGTAGCTCATCTCAAACATAACTTATAATATCTTAATAGCATTTGAAAAATGGACTAATCATATATTTATAAAAAAAAACGCAGAATAGAACCTAATTACTTAATTTCTCGACTGCCCTTGAGAAGTACTTTAATGAAATGCACATTCTGGTTTATATCAAAGTCCTTATACAGCACATTTTTTTAATGAGTCTCAGGATTTAAAAAAAATGTTGGATGATGTTCTGTGTATATTTCGTTTGCTTCTTGACCTCTAAGTGGTTAATAATAATTAATGAAATATAATATTTTGCTGCCTCACGGGTGCCGAAAAAGTTTGAGTACACTGCTCTAAAGCATTGGTTTAGTTTATAAAACTTTTAATGGCTAAATTTCCTATTTTTTTTCCTGAATGAAGGTGAGTAATATTTACGGGGTACAACAACATTTAATAGTTTTTAATCGAAATAATCTAAACATGAACAAACATTTTAAAAGTATACATAATCTAAAAGCTAAAGAGAGTAATGATTAAAGCATAATACCTTTTTTTAGGTAAAATCCATTTAATTTTCAAATAATAATGTCATACATTATTTTGCTGAATACAGAAAGTTAAAACATTTGCTATACCCCAATTCAAACTAACACAAATTATTATTTTAAATATTATTTCGTACTTTTTTTCCGGTCACTCATTGTCAGTGTTATTTTAATTTCTATTTGTAATTACCTCAGTTCAAACATTATGTGCAGTTTTTATCGAATCCGAGCATTAGTTTATTATATTTTATTAAACTCCTTGCAATAAATTATTTTTGTTAATATTATTTTCGATTTTGTGATGTTTTAGCATTATTAATATTATCGATTACATGATTTATGCTGCAACGCAAGAATCACTACGTTCCAGGCAAAACTAATTTTTCATTTTGTAAATGTGTGTAAATGAAACTGTTCTGCATCCAAGTTGGTTCAAAGCCATATTGCCTTCGTTCTTCTAAACAGTGACGTCAGTGTAAAACAAACAAAGTTTGTCTCGGCTTGATAATGAACCAGGGAGTTTTTATACTAAGAGCAGTTTCGCTTACCACTACACTAAAATCACGTAAAAAATAAATAAAATTTTTAGTTATTTATAGAAAGTAAAATTTTTAATTAGGGAAATGACAATATCTTTCAATCATTACATAAATCTGACGAATTGGTTTAATATATATATATATATATATATATATATATATATATATATATATATATATATATATATATATATATATATATATATATATATATATATATATATATATATATAATTTTTTTTCCAATACATTCCTAGTAGTTATATAGTTATACTACCGCATTGTCTATGAAGGTACAATAAAGTGGGAACGTATGTTTTGGAATTTGGATATTAAGGCAACCACGTTATAATGTAACTGTAGTTTATTCTTAGGGCTCGAGCCTTTGCAGTATGTCCAAACATAAAAAATAGATAGACGAGCGATCGATTCGATAATCAATTTTGAAATACTTTCATTTAAAATTGTGACATTTTTTGATAATTTAGCCCATGTCAAACAAGAAACTTGGCCAACCTTATTTAACCATAGTCTTTCTACAACGAAATGTAACCAGAATCTATATTAATATTACAAAGAAGTTCTGACTGACTGACTCATTAGCACAGAAATACTGAAACCAGAAACATGAAATTTAAACAGCGGATTCGTTTGGTATCCTAAGCAAGGAATATGAAAGGATTTTAGGAAATTCAACCACTAAGGATATAAAATAGAGGATGACAATTTGTACGGGTAAAAAATAATTCGTTGTCTGTTGACTTGAAATATAGTACTGCAACAAAAATAATTAAACAAGTATTTTAGCATTTATCCAAATTCTCATCCTGGGGAAGGGGTGTAAAATAAGCTATGAACGTTTGTAAGAAGTAAAAGTAACTGTTTGTCTATTGACTTGAAATTTGACACAAATATTCTCTAATAAAAATATTTAAATACTCTTTCTGCATTTATCAAAACTCTAAAGGTGTAAAATAAGGCATGAAAATTTTAGACAAATACTTTTCAATAAAACTAATTAAACACGTGTATCAATATTCATCCGCTGTGGAAATAAAAGTTGGGGATGAAAATGTATCTTGTATGTTATTCTCTTGAGCAAAGCCGAGACGGAGGATGCTAGTGCTTCTAATACAGTTATAAAAATTATAAATTGCTGAAACGAAACTTCTCATATTTAAGACTCCTTACAGCATTATGCCTAAATGGAGAAGATCATCACAAACAGAGGCTATAACATATTAATAGCATTTAAAAAATCGACTAGTTAAATTTTTATAAAAAAAAACACAGAACAGAACCTGATTATGTTGTATTCTAATACATCTGGTTAAACTACGGTAACTGGTAACTATTTGATACATTTATCTATTTATTGGGTGAGATACTAGTTAATTTGGCAAATATGCTGATGGCCTCCTTCACAACGAAACTTAATTTTCCAACTGCCCTTGAGAAGTATTTTAATGAAATGCAGAACATTCTAATTATTTTAGTAATCATAATCCTTACACAGCACATTCACACAGAGTCACAGGATCTAAAAAAATTGCTGGAGAATTTTTTTTTGCAGCTTGAAAGTCGAATTTTGTGTTTTGTGTATATTTCGTTGACTTCTTGACCTTTATGTAGTTAATAATAATTAATTAAATATAATATTTTGGTGGTTCAATGGCTGAATTGCTTCTCTGATGTCTTATTCTTTTTTCCCGAATGAAGGTGAGCAATATTTAAGGGATACAACAACTAATTATTTTTAATCCAAAGAAAACAATTCAAACCATGAACAAACATTTTAATAATATATATAATATAAAGGCTAAAGAGAGTAATGGCTAAAGCATAATACCTTTTTTCAATGTCCATTTAATTTTCAAATAATAATGTCATAAATTATTCCGCTGAATACAGACAGTTACTATTTGTTGAGTTTATTATAAACATTTGCTACTGTGACCCAATTCATACTAAAACAAATTATTATTTTGTCCTTTTTTTCCGGTCACTCATTATCAGTGTTATTTTAATTTCTATGTGTAGTTACCTCATTTCAAACATAATATGTAGTTTTTATCGAATCGGAGCATTAGTTTATTATATTTTATTAAAGTCGTTCCAATAATATATTTTTGTTAATATTATTTTCGATTTTGTGATGTTTTGGCATTATTAATATTATCGATTACATATTTTATGCTGCAACGCAAGAATCACTACGTCCCAGGCAAAACTAATTTTCTATTTTGTAAATGTGTGTAAATGAAAATGTTCTGCTTCCAAGTTGGTTTAAGGCCATATTGGCTTCGTTCTTCTAAACAGTGACATCAATATAAAAAAAATAAAGTTTGTCTCGGCTCGATTATGATCCAAGAAGCTTTTATACTAAGAGCAGTTTCACTTACCACTACACTAAAGTCACCTAAAAAATCAATAAAATTTTTAGTTATTTATATAAAGTCAAATTTTTAACTAAGAAAATGACAATATCTTTTATTCATTACGTAAATCTGACGACTTGATTTAGTTTCTTACCTTTTTACTATTAAACACGTATACCAATTTATCAGGACCATTGATAAAACCATGTAGTCGTCAAAGTATTCATAATAATAATGACATTGTAAAAGGACACAAATGGGTTCACGTCGAACTAACGTGGTATATACCCCACATTTAAATACATATCACACGGCAATTAAAAAAAAAATCGATTTCACTCTGTGTAATCAATGGGAACTTAGTTTTTGTAATGGTTTTGTTTTCACATTTTGTTGTCATAAGCGATGTTGTCATATGCGATGTTGCCGATTATAAGCAAATGTATGACTACATTGGATTCCTTCTATGTATTAAATAAACTGAATTTGGAGAACACTAACCTTTGTAATTCCAATAGCATACGACATTATTTAAGTAACTATAAGCGACTAAAATCTCTTTGAAAATTAATTACAAGGATGAATGTTATTATTCAGTATAACTACAAAACAGACTTGAAACATTTAAATTGGTTGATAACCTAATAATGTATATTTATTGAAACGGGATTAATTAATCTCCAGTACCACAGCTTAGAATGGAGGATTAATCATACCCCAAATATATCTAATAATTTAGTTACAACTATAGCTATGTTTTTATAATTATGATAGCATTTTTTAATTGTTTCCTTTTTTAAGGCCATTATCTTCAGTATCTCTACTTGATAGTATTAATGAACAAAGAAAGGCTGACACTTTTCGATATTGTGAGATTTCTAAGGCAGATTTATAACTAAACTTGGTCGTAAAGGGGAAAATTCAGGTAATAATAAACAAAAAATCTCATAGCCAAGTCCGTTACATTTTATTACTAAATGGAATATATATAATACTCTTTTAAAAATGTCTGCCGGTTCTAAATTATGTATAGTCCGAATAGCCAGCTAGTTAAAAATAAACTGTATTTTCTCCAACGTACATGTAGTTTGCATACCTAATTTAAATCTTTGGGCTTGACGCTTTTTTAATTACCGTAACAAGCGTGTTCTAACAAACAAAAAATGTGAAAAGTTTGGTTGCAAAGCGGAAACAAACAAAAATTTACGTCATAAAAAATTCGAATTAGCGTTGGATGTAGCTTACGGTAGAAAAACTAGATCCAGTCCTCTTCGCGTCAGCGGCTGCTTAACTAATTTTACGCCTCCGCAACAAAAAGAAATCCCTGTTTTGTGTGCTTGACGTAAGTTTATGTCTAAAAAAAATAAAAATACCCAGTCACCATAGGGGTGAATTAGAATGCTAACAGGTCAATAATTATGACTCTATGAAGCGGCATTTCCATTTGTACGCCTTGAGTTAAAAGGAATTGTGTGTACTGTGACTCGCGCAACTTTTGCATTATTTTTACGGGTTAAAACAAGATTTCTTCACGCAGCAATGTCTGATATTTCGGATTTAGATCTATGTAACCCGAATTTTTTTTAATTATAGAATATGAGACGAACAGGGATGAGTCTACATATCCTCCATTACTTGCAACTTTCTCTCCATCACTATAGCACCGACTCGCGTACGGATATTTTTAAAAATCTTGCTGGCCAAAGTTCGATTTCGAAAAACTCACCCTGAAGACAATTAAATTGCTGATTATCAAACAGTTATTATATATAATCCATTAGATTCACGGCACTATGATGTGCATTATTAACACGATAGTGTTTTGATCTTGTGCAACCAATATTAATTGAAAAAGTAAATGCAATTCGATACCCCACAAAATAACTTCATTTTCTGTTTTCAATTAACTTGGAATATAATCAAATCGGGGAGTCATGTATTAAATTATTGAAAGTACCTACCGAAATAAGTTCGTCCAGTTAGATTGGCAAAATACCCCTACGTGCGACTTGACTAAAAGACGTAAATAAACTGCTGGCCACTTGAAACATTTCACCTGCATTTTTTGGTAAAATTTAAGTTCGAATATTTTTAAAACGAGACGAGATACTGAGGTGCAGTTTTCAGCTGTATCTTGCAAATTTTATTACAAATAACCGATATTAACATTATATATATATATATATATATATATATATATATATATATATAAACACATAGATTTATGTGTATGTATCTAGATTGGCAGTGTGCCTTTTATTAATCTATTGCAATGGTTATTTAGCTATAATAAATTAAATCTGTAATGTTTGGGTCCTATTTTCGACTGCTTTATTGATTACGTTATATACAATGGTATCTAGCTCATGGCTATTAAAACTGCTTTTACGTTTTGTCAGTGCGTCTGAATGAAAATATTGTCTTTTCAAATGAAACTGCTGGTTAGTATATAATGGCAGATTCATTTCTAAACCATAAACGAATGAGTTTCGAGGTTATTTTCGAAATCACGACAAACTAAATTTAATAAAAGCAAATAATAGCAGGATCGTGGTGTGGGTATAGCTATAATTCATCTCACTCAAAATTAAAAACATGCTTATGGTTTTTTTATAGAAAATAGGAAGGCCCTTTTGAGACTAATGTATCGCTGTAACAATGCATACTTCTAGATCAGATTGCATCTCTTAAAATTCAAAGGGATAGTGGCTAGGAATCACTGAAATTTGAAAAGTTTTGTGATTTTTTACAATTGGTTATAATTGTTCAAATTTCAGTATAATATTATTGAAATGCAATGGTATCACTTTCACTCGTATGCGGTTATACAATTCAGCAGAGCACTGGCGATCATTTTAGACTTCGTAACAATATATTGCTCAGCATATGTTTTTTACTGAATATGCTGTATAACATCCGGTGGTTAGAGATAAGGAAATTTTAATGTTTGGCCCTACATAGTGGTATAGTCAAAAGCAGTGTTATCGTGCGGGTCATACGATTTATCAACGACAAACTTTTTAAGTTTGTTTTTCTTTTATTACGTGTAATCATGTCCTCCGCATAAAATCCGGAAGATGAATTAGATAAACCTATGATATTTTCATATGAAAAAAAGAGGATAAACATATAAATACCAGCAGTTGCAAAAATCTTTGAGCGATGTCACTTCAAAGTCAGATTGACAAGTCAGTAACAAAATGAGTAATAGAAAACAATTTTCGGGTTTTTTGCATCCACAAGCGAAAAAAATGGTATTAAATCTAATAAAATATTACAAAAATGAAAATTCACCGGCCATTATCCAGGAGACAGTAGCAAAAGCTCTGGGAATCGATATAAGAACTGTGCAGAAAATTGTGCGTGAAAAAAAGCATAATTTACTACCGAACAAGATTGAGAAATGTACACGAAAAAAGCCAAAGACAGGAGACTTAAGTGACAATGTAAAAATGGATGTTCGTAATGCAATTTACGATTTATACACATCAAAAACTACTATAACCCTTGAAGTTTTAAAAGAAGCTTTAAAAAATCGAGGCATATTGGAAATTGTACTAAAATCGTTGTCAAAATTAATCAAAATGTTGATTTAATATAAAAAGGACTGTAATCAAAGATTTTTATGCTAGTTGCCACATATAGCAAGTTAGCGTATCCAGTTTTTAAAGAAATACACGGAAAATGTTAATTCAAAGTTTAGAAAAGTGGTATTTTTAGACGAGACTTGGATATTTTCTAATGGAAGTGGTTCAAAATCTTAGCAGGACGAGTCCGTAAAAAGTGTCAAGAGAAAAAAGGGATGTGGGACGGGAAAACGGTTCATCATTTTGCATGCAGGTCCTTCAACGGGATTTCTCCCAGGTGCAAGTTTACTGTTTTCTTCAACATCCAAAAGTATGGACTACCATGATAATATGAAATGTGAACTGTTTGAAAAGTGGTTAAAAGAACAACTGATTCCAAATTTAGATGCTCCATCTTTAATCATTCTGGACAATGCATCTTATCATTCAAGAATCTTAAACAAACAACCTACTTCATCTTGGAAGAAAAGTGATATTTGTGACTGGCTAATAAAACAAAAACAAAATCCTTTACCCAACATGCTGAAACTAGAACTTCTTTTAATGGCAAAATCTATTAAAAAACCAACAATATATGCCGTAGATGAAATATTACGGGGAAAATAGACAAGAGGTTTTACCACTGCCGCCATAACATTGCCAGTTTAACGCAATAGAATTACTAAGGTTTGGGGCAAAATCATATTACGAAAAACAAGAGAACGATGGTCTTACATTAGATGAAGTGCAAATTGTTTGGCAAGATTTATTAAATTATATTACGCCGGAGTACTGGAAGAAATCTGTGAAACATACGGAGAAATTAACATGGGATTGGTGGAATTGAGAACGAGTTCTAGATGTAGAAGTAGCACCAATGATCATTGCGCCATTTGAGGACGACTCAGAAGATGAGGACTTTTAAGTGATGATGATATTTTTTAGTCGATAATATTAAAAAGTTTCTGAAGGATTATATTAGTCTTTGACGTGTATAAATCATAAATTGCATTATGGATATCCATTTTTGCATTGTAACTTAACTTTTTTGCCCTTGGATTTTTTCGTATACATTTCTTAACCTTCTTAAATTATGTTTTTTTTTCATGCCCCAATTTCTGTACATTCCTTATACCGATTCTCAGAGCTTTTGCCACTGGCTCCTGGATATTAGCCAGTGAACTTTAATTTAATTTTTTTTTATTAGATTTGACACCATTTTGTTGCTTACTTTTTTAGTAAACTTGTAATTTTGTAGGCAATTAATAAATAATTATAGAATACGTGTTCCAATTTTAAAGCGTTTTTAGAATAAGTAAATTTTTGTATTAATTATGAGACAAAAACCGCTTTACCAGAAACTCGCGAAAAATACAGGCTCTATATATACGTATATATATATATATATATATATATATATATATATATATATATATATATATATATATATATATATATATATATATATATATATATATATATATATATATATATAGAGCCTGTATTTTTGGCATGCATGGCCCTTCATTTTAGACTGAAATTTGAAGAAATCGGATAAGTAGTTTTTTAGCTATGCCGCGAACAGACAGACTGACGGACAGACATACCTATAGACAGACGGAATCGATAAAACATGTTTTCCGGCATCTAGGGACCCTTAAACGTAAAGATCTGAAAAAATCTCTCATAATTTTTTGTGATTCATAAAAAAATCTCACTTTCATTAAGTGCCATTTTGTGTATTTTTGTTTTTGCCAACCAAAAAATATTAACCAAATACATATTTAGCGAATTTTCTTATTTAGTACTTCGGCATTTAATATATAAAATAATATTAAGTGGCTATCTTAATAATATTGCGTATTATAATAAAAAAAACTATTTTTTCCCTGTATATTTGTAATAGCCCATCGAGCTTTAATAGCTCGATAAAAGAGTAACACAACATTTTGGTATTCACTGTGTTTTCTGATTTGATTCATAATGTTGGTGACCTTATAAGACCCCTATACTAGTATTTTTCTATATCTTTTTGAAGTTTTTTTAGTCTTTTTCGAATAAAGACACCAATACTTGGACTTCTTAATCTTAAAAAATGTATCAAATTAGGCTAAATACAACCTATCATTTGGTTTATATTTTTATTTAAAATATCATATTTTTTTAATAGTAAAATAACTAGTTGAGCAAGGCGCTCGGAATATTTACCTATATATCTAGAATAACCAATATTAAGCAGAATGCATAAGACTGGTTGACTATTGCCTCCTCGATTAATTTTAAATTGCGGGCAGAACATAATAAAATTAATTTTCTGGTCAGATATTTTAAGGTGGTACTCGCTATGGCTAGCAAAACGATCCCAATTAAGTCTTCTTGTCATATATGGGAAATAATAGAAAATTTTTACGAGTCGTTTTTACAAAACGTATTGTAATTTATACTAAAAAAATAACTAAAATGTGTCTCCGTAAATATTTAAGTTCGTATAATATGGCTATAACTTTTTATAATTACTATAAAATATGATTTGTCACATGAATTTTGAATTAACGCATATTTACATAAAAACTAGGCCAACTCTCGTAGAGAGATGACACGTTACACTATAAATTTTAATAGTTAGATTTGGGAATCATAAAAAACATATTAAAAATTCTACCACCTTCGATGAAAGCGCGACCCCTAAATATGCAAATTACGTTACGAGAAGTTGATTTCTATGGAATAACTCATTTTCTCTTTGTCATACGGTAAATATCGAACTACTACGGTTCACTCTTGTACCAGGAAACCAATAATATATCATAAAACATAAAACAAAACATCTGAATACGAAAACTCTCTATTTATTGATTTATTAGGTAACTTCATTATTTTATGTTATAATAATATTGTAACTAAAATATATATTTTTTTCAAAAAGTATTCAATGCCGTTTCAGATCATTTATTTTGAATTCTATTTCGATTTTGAATTATTTGTAATTTTACAGTTAATATATTTATTCATGTTTATGTATATATGTATGTATGTAATAATGTTTAAAAGGCACATTGCCCGTGTGCCTTTTAAACATTTATTGCAATAGTTTTTTAGCTATAATAAATTATTTTTGTAAAGTTGTGTTTAATTTTCGAATGCTTTATTGATTGCATTACATACAAGGATGACTGGCTCATGGCGATGAAACTCATTTTACATTTTGTTAGTGTGCCTGAATGAAAATATTTTCTTTTCAAATTAAACAGCTAGTTAGTAAATAATGGCAGATTTGTTCCTAAACCAAAAACTAATGAGTTTCGAGGTTAATTTCGAAATCACTGTAACTGTAAATTTAATGAAAGCAAATACTAGTTGGATCGTGGTGTAGATATAGCAGTAAATCATATCACTCAAAAGTAAAAAATGTTATGGGTTATTTGTAGAAAGTGGGAAAATAGAAATCAAAGTAATGCTTCTTTCAAAACCACATTTTTGTTCTGCTATTTTGATACTAATATATCATTATATTAAAGCATACTTTTAAATGAAATTGCCGTCTCTAAAATTTGAATTAATAGTGGCTAGATTTCACTGGAATTCGAGAAGTTTTATATTTTTCCAGAATCGATTACAATAAGTTTCAGTATAATTGGAATAAGGTAAATGTACCTATCACCGACCTAGGACTATTAACGACTATCACATATTTTTCACTTTAAAACAGTCAGATGTTGCCAGTTTAAACAATCAAATTCAAAATTCTTGTATTTGAACTTCCCGCCGTGAAAATTGTACGAGTTTGCGGCAACCCACCCAAAAATACGTTAATTACATCGGTCTTTAGCCATACATCGCGGAGGCACACACGATTTCTTAACAAGTATTTCTAATTTGTGTACAAGTTTATTTAAGGTTAATCTATAAATTAATGTAAGTATTAAACGATGTTTATTAACTAGTAGGTTAAATATAATGTTTTAATTTATTTTTTTTTTACTAAAATTTTATATTTTATTACAAATAATGTTATAATTAATAAAAAATGATTGGTCGGTGATAGGAGCAGTCATTATATACGATGTCTTTTTTACCGACCAGTCGTTCGGAATCAGGAGAGTGCACTATTTTGTTTTTTTTTTAAATTTTTTATTTATTAACAGAATATTAAAGGACTGGGACTATTTTTTTCATAAAAATAATAACTTTTAGAATTTATAGAGCTATTACCGACCTCTTAAATATTTGTATATGTCTTTATTATGAGTGTATAGAAACAGTAAAATTTTTAGTTTAAACGTCGAATGTTATATTTGTGTCCGATATAAATTTGCAAATATTAAGATTATTTTGTCGCCAATACTTACGATAAAAACGTTTTCTAACACAGATTATGCGATATTACCCCAATACGATAAACAGATTTGCCCAGTCTAACTCAAAATTTTATTTAAATCGATATAAAAAGGTCGATAAATAAGACCTAAATTATATCGGTTTGCTATGACCGACCAACGGTCGGTAAAACGTACGCCCAAGATTTTGGCTGTCTTTATTATCGACCGATCGGTCGAGATTTGGCTCCAAACTTTGGGCAATATTTAGCTCTCTTAAAAATTAATGGGGGTTTCGGACTTGCGTTTCCCGTTTGAACCAAATAATATTGATAATTCTAAATTACTTCTTCCAGTAGCAACAAACAATATGCCAAAACAGAATTCAACTGATTGTGCATCAGATTCTTCCATTACATTATCACAAATCGAACGACAGTTGGATCAAAGAAAACCTAAAGAATTTCAAAACAGCGGATCAATTTGGAGTGGTCCAATAGAGGATAAAAGTTTATTCAATTTTTGGAAAATAATAGAGGACTAAGGCACATCAGCTACTGTTCCAAATGATGATGTTATTACTGCGCACGACACTATGCTAACCATTAATTTACCACTTCTGGATTTCGATACCTTAGATTTTGCCTTGAATTATTCTGAAAATTTGTGGATGGACATGGAAAACGAAGAGTTAATCGATGATCCTGATCTAACGGCATCTACGCCACAAAATCATGGCAAATTTGAAATTATGTGTATCGAACCCGTTGGAAAACCGGATGCTAAAGTATGGGTTTATAATCCCGCTGAATCAAGTAATATTTTATAGAAACGTAATATTTTTAGTTTACTCGTATTACATTTACTTTTTAGCTCCAAGACCGTAAAAAAAATGGTAATTATGTCCATACGGCCCCTAATTCCCCAGTTGCCGTTTCTCCAAACCTTGCTTACAAAGATTTGTCTCTGAATCTAAAAGAATTATCCATTAAAGGCATTACTGTTAGCGATTACCAATGTAGTATTAATGGTAAGTACTTATAATTAGTAAGTGTTATGTATCACTCATACCCCAAAATATATGAAATCAATTGTTTTCATTTATTTATTATACTTTATTTTTAGATGCAAAGTTCATTGACAATAAAATTCGTGATGCCTGTATGTCAACCATGAAGACAAAGGCATTAGTCCAAGACAATTCAAGTCTTACCCCTAAGCCCATTTGACAACTTTATTGATTTAGAAAAAAATAAAACCTACAGTTGATAGATCGGAAGAATATATAGAGCACCAGAAAAAGATAAATGCGGAGAAAAAAAAGAAAGATAAAGAGAAATCAGAGAGGCCTAAAAAAAGAAAAAGAACAACCAAATTAACAAACGAAAAAGGTGAGAAAAGCTGACAATTCTAAACCAAATATGATGATAAATAATAATGACACAAATAATAAGACAAATGAGACTGATAGCGAGGTAAAGCATGTCATTTTAATATATGAAGAAGAACATTTTCCTGGTTTGATCTTTGATTTAAGTTCGAATGGTATAGTTGTATAAACAATGGCAAGGAGTGGTGTGAATTGGAAGTGGACGCAAAATAAATGCACCAAAGTTAATAATCGCCGAAGCATTTATTGTGTACCTGAAATTGAAGAACTTAGGAGGGGTTAAGAAAGCGGTTTGTTCCCAATGGAACATAGTTATAAGAGTTTATGTTTTTTTTACTTAGATTCAATTTAGAAATGTTAAATCTTTTTATGTTATGTTTTTTTTCTTTAAAAATTGATTTATTATAATTTCTTGCATTATAATAACACAAACTACAAAAACTAAATAAAAACAACTAAAAAATCAAGGTAAATATCAGAGATATTCTGCGTAAAAAATGGCAGTCGATAATAGGAGCTAAAATGGTCGGTAATAAGAACATCACACAGGAACGGTCGGTAAAATATTAAGTAAAGGTTATCAGAAGTGTCAGATAAAATTTTTTTTTCAATTAAAAGATCAATTTTTCCCTTATTTCTTACTCTCTGTTTCTTAAAAACATTATAAACTTCAGACTAAAAATATTAGAAAATTGAGTTTTTACTTACAAACTTTAATGTTAACCTTTTTCTGAAAAAAAAACTTAGGTGGTCGGTGAAGGGTACATTTACCTTACAATGATATCACTCACTCGGGTGCGGTTATACCATTCAGCATCGGGTGCGGTTATATAATTCAGCAGAGCACCGGCGAATATGTCAGACCTGATAACAATATATTGTTGCATTAACTATATTGAAATTTCAATTTGTGGTTCTACATGTTAGGATGCTTATAAATTTCAATTGATTCTCTAATTTTCCGTTTCTCGTAGAACCCGAAACCCGATGAAAGAACTTTAGTTTCTTTTACATTTATAACATGTCCAGTGTCCAGTTTGTTTCTTTCAAATACCATGTTGCTTGTCCTTGTTTCTCTAATACAGACATCGCCACAGGAACAAGGAATGGCATATAATCCTTCGGTTTGGAAAGGAATAGTGTCCTTTGGCGATCGCAAACATTGTCCAATTTTCTTGTGTATTTTGAAGATTGTAGTTATGTTGGACCGATGAAGTAACCTTGCAATATTGTCTATGGCTCCGTCTGTATATGGAAGAACTACATTTCATATCGGTAACTCCTTATTAGTTTTATTTCTTGCAGTAAGAATATTATACTTTTTAATTAAGTGTTCAATATTCTCAGTGGACTGAGGCTTGAGTACATTTCTCTGTTTCCGATTGTAAAGAATTGTGGTCACAAATCGCGAGGGCGCTGTAAACCGAAAGATTAATAACTGATTACTTTTTGTACCATATGATAATGAGAATATGCATTTAGGTATCTGTTTATATGCGTTGATTTCCATATACAGAGTGTCCTAAAGTACTATCCCCTTTCCTTTGTACAAGAACATCTAGAAAGAGAATCGTGCCTTCTGATTCAATTTGCATTGTAAATTTTATATTGGAATGTTTTGATTCAGATCATCAAGAAACACGGAAAGGTTTTTTGAACCATACGGCCAGATTATAAATGTCGCCTACATATATCTGAACCACCATTTTGGCTTTAATGGAACCGACTCTAAGACTTCCTCCTCAAAATCGTCTTTAAAGATATTGGCTACCACTCGTGACAGCGCAGATCCCTGACTCCTGAGGTTTGTTCATAAAAAGTTCCTTGAAAAACAAAATATATTGACGTAAGACATGCTTCGATCAAATCTAAAAGTGATCTGTCAATATTATTATGGTGAAATAAGTCTGATATTCTGGAAATTCAATCATTTATAGGCATATTCGTATATAGGGATTCTACATCGAAACTGACTAAGATATCTTTTGAATCTAATTAAATTGCTTTTAGTCTCGCTACAAAATGCATATATAACTTTCTAATATATTAATGTGTTTTTCCTGTTAAAGTATTAAGAAAATTTGAAATATATTTACCGATCTTGTAAGTGGCCCGTATTGCGATAGGTTAAAGTGGTACATTGACCTTGAGTATTTTAGGTAGTCCGTAGAACCTCGGGATCCTTGAGCTGCTTGGCCTTAACATTTTTTTCTTCTCTGTTGGCAGGTTGAATGCGTTTATAAGGTTGATTAGCCGTCCCTCGATTTTGTTGGCCATACTCAAGTATTGCCTCTTCGATCAAGTTTAAATGTCTGGCAGAACATAAAGGAAAATTAATTCCCTGGTCAGATATTTTACGGTGTTGGCTTCCAAAGCGATCCCGATTTATGAAACTTCTCCTTGTTTATACTATGAAAATATGTAAAAAGTGTCTCCGTAATTATTTAAGGTCGTATAACATGAAAATTTTTTACAATTTATATAAAAAATAGGTTAATTTTCAGAGAATGAAACATTATACTATTAATATTTAATAGTTAATATAAAATAAAAGCTTATACAATTCTCTACAAGAAAAGTTTTATAAACTTTTTAAGTAATACAGCTTAAAGCACTTGCTACGGCGCTACTGCTGGTGTTACCTAAAAGGTGTACCTTTTTTGTAGATAATTTTATAAGCTTGTATTTTGTATACCACCACGTATGCCAAAGAGTAAACGAATTATTGCACAAAAATTAACTTTTTGTACCTAACTTGATATTAAGGGGAACACGCTTTCGTCCGAGCGATAGAATTTTTAATGTTTTTTTTTAACTTTCCCTCTGTTTTCTTCTCTGCATTCTTAGATTCCATCACTAGAATAAAACCATTAATCTACAAATGTCTCTAGTTTTAATAGTGTGACGTTTAGATTGATTTTTTGTCTTTGAAAACCGACTCTAGGAATATATATATATATATATATATATATATATATATATATATATATATATATATATATATATATATATATATATATATATATATAATTTTTGTTAACATACTCGTAATGGTTTCTATTTATTTTCTAGTTGTTGAATTATTTTTAATGCAATCATTGAAATGATTTTTTATATTAACATTGACCGAGGAGGTGAAAATTTGTCATGTAATCTCACCGTAAATAAATGCCAGTTTAAAGCTAAGCTGATTTAGGAGCCACACTTTCGAAACCATTGCATAAATCGATGTAAAACAACAAAATAAATTTCTCAGAAATAACGTATTTAGGAAACTATTTTTTAAAGTGTCAACAAAAAACAGCTCATATTGTAGAAGTGTAAGAAACGGTCCGACTTACGTATTTAGCAATATATATTAAGAAAATATATTAAACAATGTATTTAGAATGTTTTTAGTTAGCTTCCAATGTAACACAAAATTTTGTTTCAGCCTCTCGTATTCGATACGAGATCACAAGCGGTAACATAGGTGGGGCTTTTGCTGTGAAAAATATGACTGGCGCCATCTACGTTGCTGGAGCTCTGGATTACGAAACGAGGAAGAGGGTAAGTAACTTTTATAACAACGTCTACAAATAAATAAATAAATATATTCAGATTTAGATCTCATTCATTGAAGGCGTATAATATTTGTTTAAAAAGACATTATACTTTTATAATTTAAATTGATACTTTTATAAACATTTTGAAAGTTAAATTAATAATTAAATAACTGATTATTTCTGAGAAGACGGCAATAAGAACTGTAAATATATAGCCTATTATTTATCTTGTATTGAGTGACCCAAATATCTTTGAGCAAAATAACAAAAGAAAAAGAGATTTTTGTAATGTTTCGAAAAACTGTATTACAAAATAACTGACTCTCGTATAAAAATATGCATAAAACTAATAAAAAAGGTAATTTAAATGGAACACCTTGTATTTTATTACATTTATGAATTATATAAAAAATTCTTGGCCAGCTTGATATAACATAGCCTATGCCTATCTTGAATTATTTTCGAGATAATTACATCAAAACTGATAATTTTGGAAAACTGTATATTATATATAAACAGTTTGACCTAGAACAAAAGCCATTACATATTCCTTTTTTATTTTTTTTTATTGTCTTAGGGCATTTACTTTTGGTCTAGCAGAAGTAAAAGGTTTTCGGCTATTCAAAAGAAATCGAAAAAGTATATTAATATGTATAATTTAAAAAGGAGATTATAAGTAAAGAAAAAACTAAAATATGAATGTGTAATTAGCTTTGCGCTAGGGCGAATCTTTTAGATTTTACAGTCTCTCAAAGTTAGAAATTGACAATTTTCAAATGTGAATATCTCAAAAACAAATGAGGTTAGGCATATGGTATGTTATAACAAGTTGGCTTAGAATTTTACATAAAATTTAAAATGTAATAAAATACGGGATATTTCATTTAAATCAATGTCGATTAATTTTGTTTCATATGTTCTTTTTTTAAATTCGTTAGTCAGTCAGCTTTAGTAAATTTTTTAAAAAATGTTTGTTCTTTTATTTCTAATTTGTGCAGGATTATATCGTTAGTTATATTTATAATCAGCTTACACAGAATTAGAAATAAAAGTATGATTAAAGTGGTGCACACCTCCCAAACAAGAGGTATGTTTCCATTAATAATCTCTTCTGTCTGTTTTATAATTTATTATTTTTTTATACAAGAAACACTGAAAACATTGTTTCCTCTTGTTTACCTACTAAACTATAATATTATATAATGAAAAAAATATATACATATATATTATGTTTGGTTTGTGATATTGCATGTATATTACATTTGTCAATTTTCCAAATTCTTAAAAATGTCTACTAGTACGATTGTTTTTTACATGTTTTACAGTTCCTTTTTACTCTTCTAAACAAAAAAAACTTCGTAATTTTAAGGTTGCAAATAAAAAAAAATACACAATATTTGTCTGATTTATTGAAAACCTTCAATGCCTTCAAAAGACTTCCCATAAATTAAAGAGGAATCCGCATAATTAACTATTACTAATAAAATCTTTCATAATTACTTTTTTCTGTCTCTCCTTTTTGAGAGGTTTATTTATTTTTATTTGTAAAAGATGCATCTACAGCAAGTTAAAAACAATATAAAATAAAATGAACCATAAAACTAACGGAACACTACGAAAACTTTTTAATATACCAACTTAACTTTGGCTCTAAAAATCCACCATTAAACAACAAAACCTAACCTCGTTTATAGCGATAACTACTTGATAGAATGACAAAATAGGGAAATTTATAAAAGGTTTCTCCTTTGAATTGTTACATGTTTGTGATTGTCTACGTAGCTAGGTCGTATTTCATATACTTCAAAGAATAAGTCATAAAACAAGGACAGTAAAAATTTGTATATTTCCTCTTTGGGGTTAATAATATCATATTTCATATAATGTTAGTCCATGATTCTTACCACTTGTTTTCATGTTTTTATTAATTTTTTCTAGTGTATATATATATATATATATATATACAGGGTGGCCCATCGAAAACGTACCGCAAGGCATAACGGCCAGGGTAATTTTTTTTTCAAAAAATCCAAAAACACGTCAATTTTGTTTGTGAGGGGGACAATTTTTGCCCTTAAAATGATCGCAAAATTTTCAACCCTCTAAGCGGGGGTGTCATCCCCCAAACTTTTTCAAATGGGAAGAGGGGTCAAGTGGTACCGCAATGAAAAGGGCTTTCTATTCTCTATACATTCCCGCTTTGGTTTTGAAAATCGGTCAAGTCATTTAGAAAATATGAAGGATTGAAATTTAAAATGTTTATTTACAAATTATCAGAGTAAATGATAAGGATAAATTCCTTCGACCAATTCTCTATTTTTGTCCTGTTATTTTAGATGTTTACTGCTGATTTTAGTGATTTGACATGCCACAACGATCAGGTGCGGTAGTTGCTAGATAGCTGTTCTGTAACTTGTGCGTTTAAATTTCTCAATATCATTAAATTTCTTATCAATAATTATGGTGTACTCACTTGCAGAAAAAATGGAAATAATCGAACTTTATTTTAAAAATAATGAATGTGGCAATCGGGTTGCGCAGATATTTAATGAACGACATCCTGAAAAACACCTTTCCGGCAAAATTGTTCGCGAGTTAGTAGCAAAATTTCGCGAAACTGGATCCCTTATGAATAAAAAGAGGCAGATGGAAAATCCTGTAGTAAATGAAGCTATGGAGGTCTTTGTATTGGGCCAAGTTGCCATGGATAGTACGCTGAGTACAAGAAAATTAGCCAATGAGACCGGCGTGAATCGTATAAGTGTCCAAAGAATATTGAAAAAACACCATTTCCACCCGTATAAAATTCAGTTGGTACAAGAACTCAACGAAGACGATTTTGATCGCCGCTTGCAATTTTGTGAAACTATTAGTGAACGAGTGGCCAATAATAATAATTTTCTATTCAATGTGTGTTTTTCGGGTGAGTGCACTTTCTTTTTGAACGGTGTAGTTAATCGGCATAACTGTCGGTACTGGGCTGAGAACAACCCCAGGGTATTTCACGAGGTGCACACACAACATCCTCAGAAATTGAACGTGTGGGCTGGTATTTTTGGAAATTCTATTGTGGGTCCTTTTTTTCTTCCTGGAACTCTAACCGGTGATATGTACTTAGATTTACTGGAAAATACCATCGACCCAGCCCTAACTGACATCATCGAAAATAATCCTGGATACGTTGAAGCGGAACTGATATTTCAACAAGACGGTGCACCTCCACATTACTCTCAAAATGTGCGTAATTATTTAAACACTAACTTTCCCGGGCGGTGGATAGGACGAATGGGTGCCATTGAGTGGCCTCCCCGGTCACCCGACTTGACTCCTTTAGACTTTTTTCTATGGGGACACATAAAAAGTAAAGTGTATAGCACTCCACTTGCCTCATTAGAAGATCTGCGAACACGAATTATTGACGTTTGTCGCGAAGTGACCCCTCAAGAATGTTCGAGAACGATTTGAAGCTAATTTGTATTACTGTATGGAGGTCGACGGGCAACATTTTCAGCATTTGCTTCATTAATACGGTAAGTTTTTTTTTATTTAATTCAATTTATGCGTTTTTTGAAAAATGTATTTTTCAAATTTCAATCCTTCATATTTTCTAAATGACTTGACCGATTTTCAAAACCAAAGCGGGAATGTATAGAGAATAGAAAGCCCTTTTCATTGCGGTACCACTTGACCCCTCTTCCCATTTGAAAAAGTTTGGGGGATGACACCCCCGCTTAGAGGGTTGAAAATTTTGCGATCATTTTAAGGGCAAAAGTTGTCCCCTCACAAACAAAATTGATGTGTTTTTGGATTTTTTGAAAAAAAAATTACCCTGGCCGTTATGCCTTGCGGTACGTTTTCGATGGGCCACCCTGTATATATATATATATATATATATATATATATATATATATATATATATATATATATATATATATATATATATATATATATATATATATATATATATATATATATATATATATATATATATATATATATATATATATATATACATATATATTAAGGAAAATGCTACCCTCCTTGACATCCGAACGTTCTATTTCTTGATTACCTCCTTTAGATGTTTTAGTTTTCCGCTTGTTGATTGACAGTTCATGTAGTTTTATAATTTTCGAATAATAGGAGATGTGCCAATTGACATATACTTACGTGAACCTAAAGCTTTATTCCTTTGTAGTTTATGGACAGCAGTGGCTTACTCTACTTCTGGTAGCAGAATAATAAGTTTCAAATGTCAATAAATGCAACCAGGTCTCCATTCATTCGGCCAATCTCGAGAATTGCACTTTTCGTTTTCTTATGTAGTAAAATGATAAGAAAATATTTTAAATACGTCCTTCGCTGCTCTATAGAAGCTGATAATAATTAAATCGCTTTCAATTTAGAGTAAAAAGGAATTAAAGAAAGTAATGGTAGAGTTAGTTATTTGGTATAAATCCTGTGCATATATAAATGCTATAATCAAAATTGCAACTACTTCAATAAGTTTATTTAAAAAATGAAAATATATGCTAATCAAACAACAAAATGCTGAGTAGTAAATAATACTACATACACTAAAAACTATAGACAAGGCATTCAAAACTTCCAACTATGATTAAAAGTGTCAGAAAATAATTTTCTTGAATGAGACCTAAATTTGATGTGACTACATTTTACTTAAATATAGGCTTATCTACATACAAACTCTTTGATTCTGTGGTGTAGGTATTAAAATAAATTGCTTAAGGTTTATTGGTAAGAGCTGTTAAATTAAAGTAGATCAGTCAGTTAGTTAAATTGAAATTTAATAAAAAATAAACGTATTTCTAAAAAAATCGGGCATACGTTATGAAAGCGTCCTAGTTTGTAGTTTGAATTGAGAATTTTTCTTATTATTGAAAAAAGTAATATTGTTGCTAATTTCAAATTTTAATTTAAGCGCTATTGCTTTTTAATAAATGTTTTATAAAAAGTTTATAATATCTAGCATAGGAAGAGAAACATGGTTCCTAGCCATTATTAAAAAATAAAAAACTATGATATTAATATTTTTTTAATACTCACCAAAGCTAAGAAATATTAAGTTAATAAATGAAAAAAGATAATATTGTTATACAATGGTTAAAGATATTTTTTATTAAAGTTTTTTGTTTCGTCATATCCCACTAGTCTTACGAGTAATTGAACTAATTGTGTAAGGCACTTTGTATAAATGGTTAAAATTATGGACAAACATACATTGAAATGTCCTTTAAGTAGTTTATATAGGTATATTAACCTTGTCCTTCATTTTCGTTTTATTTAAGCAAAAAAGCATATAAACATTAAATATAAAAATACCTTGATTGGTAAAGTAAACATTTAATTGAAAAGTTACAAAAAATGATACTATATCTTTCCACATAAACATAAATATAAATGTTCACTTTTTTACGTCATTTTTTAGAACTTTCATTACTTATTCATGGCAAACAAAATATTTCATGCATTACATTGAAATAAATATTTAATTTTATTATTGAAGAGAATTGCATTACGGTTAAGCCTATATTTTTGTAATAAGTTTAGTTTGTATTACCTAAAGGAATGTACAAAATAAATTATTTTTTCGTGAACAAAATGTATGCTCAGTAGGTTTATTTTATCTTTAGGCCCTAAATTATATATTCCTTTTGGTGCCATAATATTAATCAATTTTCTCCAAACAGTACGAGCTTAGATTGGCAGCATCTGATAACTTGAAGGAAAATTATACCACCGTGGTAATCCACGTGAAAGATGTGAACGACAATCCGCCAGTGTTCGAAAGGCCTACTTACCGAACACAAATCACTGAGGAGGACGATCGAAATTTGCCGAAATCTGTTCTTAGGGCGAGTGTCTTTAGACGACAATGTTTCCGGGGTATTAGTGCCATAGAAAAGTTCGTATTTTCTTATATTATGTTTGCATAGATGCCGGATAGAAGTTGTTTGGACCATAATTATATATGTTTAGATGTTTTTAAGCACAAAGTAAATCTCGTTGCAAAATTAACGCAAACTTTGATTTATGGGAAGGTAAAACTAATTTCCACACAAATGATTCCTGATATAAATTGCAGATAATCTGTTTTTATTCAACATACTAAAAATATACGTTCACACTCTCGTGCAAAATACGCTATCTTGGAAAAATAAAAAAAAATCAAAAATTCGTGTCAGGTATCAAATTACAGGGAATTTCCTACTGAACAAAAATGGAAGCGCCAAAAAACTTTTATATGAGTTATTCAGCAAGCTAGGAGATGTGTGGCAAGAAGGGTAATTATTTTTTAGTTTTAGAAATAAAAAACACTATTAATCTAAATAGAAATTGCTTGAGAAGGCTTCTAACCTTAACTACATACTATAAACTTTAGAAAAACCTTTTCTTTATATAAATTCGTATCAGTGTAATATTTTATCAATACATGGAACTCGGTCACTTTTATTTTAATTAAAATTAATTTCATTGTTTGTACATATCATTACAAAACAGTTTTTACAAATTTTTGAAGATGAGAGTCCATGTCTGCGGGATTTGCATTTAGTACTGTTACGTAGGTCATCAATAGTAGCTTGACAGGCACAATGTATCTGTTTAAGAGTTTTTGTCGCACTTATAATAGGCTGACGTTCTCCATCAACAATTTGCCAACATCATTGTTTAGGGTCAAAGGTTGGCATGTCAAGATTTTTCCAAATGAAGCACTGCTCTTTTCGTTCACGATTAATTCCATCTTTCCAAATTTTCAAGATAACATGTCCCTGATCCTACACTATGGGATTGATTGATTTTAGCCTATATTACCGGTCATAAATCCAGCGTCAGGCAAACACTTATACATAATACACTATATCTGTCAAACTACTCGTATAATTGACTACCCATGGAGTACCAAATGAACATCCCAAGATGTGTACTCCTATATTCAATAGTTTGCAAAAACTGTAACAGAAAGGTTTGCAATCAAGACAATTTTAATAAAGATGGGAATTACTGGTTTTATGAAAATTCTATGTATCTGATGACAGCATTATGAAATATATTGATAAGAACTCTCATAGATTCCTTACAAATAAATATGTATTTATATAAGGAAAAGGCTTTTTAAAGTTAGTAATATAGGATTACGGCTAGCTTTTTTGCCTCGCTGAATAACTTACATACATATCTTTCCGGTATATTTTATTGACTCCTGATTTGGCAACATCACATTTCAAAATAAACTAATAAACTAATTCTTCTCCAGCATAAAATTTCCTGTTACTAGGTGTCGTTTCACATTGTTTTTTATAATTCGGTTTATTTTAAGATAATTGTTATTTGTTTCACTGCTTTTCGTCCGTGTGAAATATATAATTTTTTATCCGAATGACATTAACATCCGTATTCACTCAACATTTTTAAATTTCTAACTTAACAGTTATAAGTTTAAAGTGACTTAAACAGCAATTGAACAAAAAATTTTTCTAAATGTCACAATTATAAAATGATAGTGACAGCAACAGAACATAACTGGGCTCATTAACAGTTTCAATTACCATGGCGATTAGATCTGGTCTAACTCTTAAATCTTCTTAGTGAATACGGAGGTAAAAGTTTGCGAAGAAAACAAAGTTGTATTATTTATATATTTAAACCTCTATCTAGTAATCATTTTGTGTTTACGTATGGTAACTGCCAATTTTGATTTACACTGTTACCTGAACGAACGTTCGGCAATTTGTACTGCTTAAAAGAAGTAAAAATCACTTTTACTACCTAAGCAGTACACCTTTTTGTCTCCTGTCAATCGTCATTAAAAAGCCGCTTTTAATGTCATTTGGAGAAAAAAACATATTTGTGCAGGAGTACGGATGAATATTTTTAGTGTGAATAAAAGCATGATACTTTCAGTTTGCAACAAAGATTTTTGTGGGATTTAGTTCCACTTATGATGTTTTTTTTTAATTTTTTTTTTCTGAAAACGGAGATTGTTAAAAACGAATGAGGTTATTGCTCTAGTGGAATAGAAGAAGATACAACATTCTTACATTTTGTATCACTTTGTATTCTTTTTAACGTTTTATTTTTTTTAAATTTCGTTACCACTCTTATTATAGGAGTTATATCCATTTACCACAAAAGATTTGAGAAAAATACAAATAATGAAAACAGCGTCCAATATAGATTTTAAGGCAAGCATGTTTCAGTCAAAGAAAAATAAAATAGGAAGCAGAACGACCTTTCTTGGCACTATTACCTCAGGCTCGCATGCGGATTTATTTTTTGAGTTTTTTTTTTGCAGCGTTGACTTTTTTGAACCGCAGACCCTTTTAGTTTGAAACGTGTTTAGTGAGAAGTTGTATGAAATACGGTAGAGCGAATTGAAATTTCTACCATGTCACATTTATTTTATTAGAGGTTTTAAAGGAGTTAAATTTATGGGTGTTAGAGATCGTATTGAGGATAACGAAATTTATCTCAGTTAGATGAAAAATGATGCCAGTGTGCAGTTTTAATTCTGTATCTCGTCGAGAATAATTCGATAGGAATTTACCATTGTACGGTTTTAATGAAGATTCACTGCTATGATTTAGAGCGCATTTTTATGTTAAGAAATTTCTTTTATATTTATTACGTTTTCTCGTGTCTACGTTAAAAGTGCTTGTTATTTTTTAAGAAGCAATAAATTATTCTTTACACGCGAACTTCGCATGTTTGTAAAATTACTGGTCTTCAAACTTGTTTTAATTTTTTTTAGGATAGGAATATAATGAATATTCAGAACGAAAATTTTATCTTTTTATGCATATTTTAGTTTTATCAGAAAAGTATACAGGGAGCCCCAAGCTTAATGGCCTGTTAGAGGTACCTGGAGAACTAATAAACAGATTAATTTGAAAATTGGGCTCTGGCACAAACTCTCTTTTTAAAATATTTTAAATTGTGTGGTTTTGCCGCTTCTACCTTAAACCTGTGGCAACATTCCTTTTCTAAATGAAATGCCCTGTATATTATTCCATTTTGTATCGTCCTGAACATTCTAAACACTTTTTGTGTTATATTTCATGTGTCTATATTCAAAGGTTTCCGAGAAAATGGCGCTTGAAATTTTACATTTTTGACCCTTTGAAGCTCTGTAACTCCCAAACAACTTAACATGCAACAAAATGGATTTCACATCCTAGTTTTGAATTATCTATTTCCCCACACAAATTTATAGTTTGACAGGAGGTGTCAAAATTTCACATTTCAAGTCAAAAAATGCTTGCTGTCCGGAAATACATAACTCAAAACCAAGATAAGAAAGGTGCAATCCGTTTTTTTTTTCAAAGTATGTCGTTTGAGAGTTACAAAGCTTCAAAGAGTCAGAAATGTCAATGTCAAACAGTTGAATTTAGGTATATGAAACACCACACAAAAGAAGTTTAGAATGTTTAGGACAATACAAAAATTCAGTAATATACATGGCATTCCATTTAAAAAACGGATGTTGCTACCTATTTAAGTTGGAAGCGGCAACACCGCACAATTTCAATTATTTTAAAAAGAGAGTTCATGTTCATATATGGCCAGAGCCAAATTTTCAAAGTAATCTATTCATTAGTTTTCCAAATACTTCTAATAGGACACTGAGTTTGAGGCACCCTGTATTCAGAGGTGTTTTTTAAGTACGTATTGAAAATTCAGGTGCGATTTACTGACGTTAAAGCAAGTAGAAAAGTTTCTATACACCTAAGTCCGCAAGGCCTTCGTTCTTGAGGTACAGGATATTACATTTTTAAATTTTTTTCTTTGAACTTGTACTTGTATTTCTGGAGATATATCAGTCAAATTTGGCAGACAGTATACTGTGAGCAATGTCTATGAAATGGCTATAACATATTTTAGAAAAATCTACAGGGTTTTACACATTTTTTCAGCTCGCAACCCCTTTTACCTCCCCCGAAATTTTTACTGTCACGTCATTTGACATTTTTGCAACAACTTTAAATTCCTTATTCTGTTCTGTAACTTTTTAGTCTCTTAGATTTTTTCGATATTATATACCGTTTAAATTTAATTCATTATGACTTTAAAATTAGGTAGACATGAATATTCACGGTGCTAAACAATTTCTAAATGGTACAAAATATCGAGAAAATCTAAGAAATTAAAAAGTTACAGAATAGAATAGAGAATTTAATTTTTTAGTACATATGCCCAGTGGCTTCACTGTAAAAATTTCAGGGGTAGAAGTAGTCGCGACCTGGGAAAAAGTAACACCCTGTATTTTTTATTTATCAAATTTGAATGATTTATCTCTAGAAATATACGAGATCTATTAAAAAAAACTAAAAAAAATAAAACTTTAATACTCTGTATGTCAAAAGTGAAGGCTTTATGAACACATGTTCGTATAAAATTTTGGCCCTAAAATGAGCCAAAAAAATTACGTCTTACATTTTTAGCTATCGATTAAATAACACCCTGTATAACTCTTTAGGGATTAAAAACGAATATCCTATTCTTGATATAGGATAATGAGAGGGCTAGAGTAAAAATGAAAAAATCGTTATTCAAAAAATTCCACAGTTCACAAAAATTTTTTCACAGCTTGTATATCGTAATTAATTTACGTCTAACATAATTTTAAGAGCAAATTATAGTAAATTCTATAAAATACATTTAGCTAGTGTCCGGTAAATTTTAGCTAACCTTTGTCACACTCTGTATGTATACTTCTTAATACTAATAATGATAACGGGATAACAATTAGGTGATTGTTTTGTATACAGGTTGTTTAGTTAACGTTCCACTTGCATAAAGTTGTCAAAATTTTCGTAGAAACGCTCTGTTCCTATATTGCAAACAAACAAAAGTATCAATAAAATTGTTTTTTTTCCATTTTGTCAAAGATCATTTAGGTCAAAAAGCAAAAAAAATATATTTTGGGAATTTAAGGAAATTATTGAGATGCAATAATTTATAAAACAAGCAATAGGTGACAGAAATATGTAATCAATCATTTTAAAGCATCTGGCTTACATTTTTACATACGGAAAATTCGAAATTCTTCAGGCGAGAAAATTGTTATAGAATCATAAATCGCCGTAAAAACTGCAATTAATCAGAAAGTTTTTTATTCGACTGCCGTATTTAACGCAACTTCTCTCTATTCGACTTTTTATTCTTTCCACGTTGATTTACTGCTAGTTTTCCATTGTTTTGCAGAGCATCATTTCAATTTCGGCCCAGTTTCCACAGCAAAGCCGTATTTTGCATGGCGGTTGAAGTTTGCACTGATAAAGTTGGAAGAGGCGAACTTTTGTTGAATCTTGGTTATTTTTCACGATTCGATTCGACACTCTAAAGTTTTCAGTAAACAAAAGTATCAATTTTCTTATTTTTGCATTTCTACCTAATATTTGACTATCGATGGGTGGACTATTTTCATAATATTAAGTATGTGTTAGCATAAATAGAATATGTTTACCATTTTAATATACTAGCCAACTAATAAGAAATACAGAGGGAAAATGATATAACTACAATTAAAATGTTAAAATATCGGTAATTTAGGGCATAAAATTCTTATATAACAAGGCTTTGGAGATATGGCAATTTTAAAATTTACGACGTTTAGACAAAGTGGCAACATCGCAATTAGATTCTGATTTATTTTTAGTGACGACAATAGTATTTTTGGGGATGTATTTTAGGTTGGATGATGGTCAATAAAACGCAAATAGAAAATCTGTTGTTGTAATTTCGACCTCTATGAGATCATCTTCAGGACTCTAAAAGTTAAGAACTGGTTATATTTTATATTGTTTTTTTTTTTATTTGAAGAAGCAATGTTCTTTAGAAAATGTATATTAGAAAAAAAAAATAAAAACGAATTGTTTTGCAATTAGACGTATCTATATACTCTAGACACTTATAGGGCACATTCGGCATATAAAATAAAAACCCATAATGAACAGGGTCTTCCATTGAGGAGAAAAAATGGATTTTTTTTTGACTTCCTCCGTATTTCTCAAGAAATTCAAAATAGCCAATCGATGTATTTTACCTCGAAGAATTCGAAAATCGTAACAAAAAACAACTGAATAAGAAACAAAAGACTAACGAGAAGGATGTTGCGTTTTTTTTAAACGGCATACCCTATATATTATTAGATTTTTGGATTGTATGGTCAATTCTAAGTGTTTTTTAATAAGGGTATTATATGTCTATCTTCAACTGTTTTTGATTTATTGATGTTTGAAAATTGACATGTTTGCTTCTTGCTGCTATTTAATTGAATATATATATATATATATATATATATATATATATATATATATATAATGTGTTTTCATTCCGGGTGTACACCTAACCTAACCTCGGAATAGAGTGGGAGGCATAATGAATACGCTTCAGGACTAATTAAGTAACCACTGTACATCCGTTCACTACTGTCGTTCTGAAAAAAAAGAACAGTTTTGCAAGCAAAACTGTTCTTTTCAGAACGACAGTAGTGAACGGATGTACACCCGGAATGAAAACACATTGTATTTTTCCATCCGTGAAGGAGTAAAAATCATATATATATATATATATATATATATATATATATATATATATATATATATTATCAAAAACTAAGATAGAAATGTAAAAGTTATTTTGCTCTAGGTCCAACCGTTCGGGTGCTATGACGGCTTAAAATAGCAAAAATGTCAATTTTCAAACATCACTAAATCAAATACGGTTGAAGATATACATATAGTACCCTTATTAAAAAACATTTAAAATTGACAATAGAATCCAAAAATGTAATAATATATAGGGTGTTCCGTTTAAAAAACGCAACATCCTTGCCGTAAGCCTTTTGTTTCTCATTCAATCGTTTTTTTGTTACGATTTTCGAATTCTCCGAGATAAAATACATCACTGGAAGACCCTGTACATAGCACAACACAGTTAAAATACAATAAGACCTAAATAAGGATAAATTAAATTTAGATTAAAATCAATGTTGACTTACAGGCATTACAAATGTGTTAAACTTAAAAATACAGAATTTGCTGAACATTATTTAGATAGTAGGTATTTTGTTATGTTGTTGATACTATTTTGTATAGGGCATATGGTTTTGTGCATTTTTATTTCAATCGCTTCATTTAGCAAACGTTTTTAAAATTGCTTTGTCTAGCCAAAATAACGGTTTTGTCAAAATTGAAGGGGTATTCTACCAAAGCAATATTTTAAAATTTGTAGAATATCCCGTAAAGTAAATTCATTTGATAGGCTACTTTCTATTTTATTTTTATCATTGGCTGCAAATAGTCTTATTAAAAGGCATAAAAGAAATAAAATGTTTATTTATTTCGAACACTGATAATATTCAAAGCCTAGCTATGACCAAATTATTTCAAGAACAGGACTTTAATTGTGCTATACTAAATAGTAGCAACAATATTACAAAATACCCACTGTCTAAATAAAGTTTCGGAAATTGTATATTTTTAGGTTTACCACGGAAAATCATATATGTACGTAAGTTTGCCAATACCTACTAGTCAACATTAATATATAATATAATATAAATTTATTTTATCCTTATTTTAGTTTTATTGATATTTTAACTGTGTTGTGTCATTGACATTATGTGTTTTTATTTTATATGCTTAATGTGTTTTGATATCTACCCTCAATTGTAACTTTTAGAGCCCTGAAGATGACCTCAAAGAAGTCGAAACGTCGACTAATTACAACAATAGATTCTCTATGTGCATTTTATTAACCATCATCCAACCTAAAACACCTCCCAAAAGAATCGCAATTATACCTACGAATAATTATTATCGTTTTATCGGGCTTGAATCAAGTATGTTTTAAATTAAGAAACCAATACTCCTGTATAAATAAAAAAAATTAATAGGAATAAGAAAGACAAGTTTTGTAATTTCGTACCACACACATCAAAAACCATCATTATTTTTACACAAACACGGAAACGGCGATTCAAGTTTTCACAAACTGCCTGGAGTATTTTTTTATGTGTTCCACTGCGGGAAAGTCCTATTGTGAAGATCGCATTTCGCCAACAATTTGACCACCATTGTAGGTACACTAACATCTTCATATGACTTCATTTCCTTATTCTTTCCTGCGCAGATGCGGGATTCTGTGTTGCCGGATTGTGTGTTCTGATATAAGGGTTATACTTAAATATTTAATTAAACTTTCTAAACAAAAACTTTAATTATTTACTTAATTAACAAATATTCTCGAAAATATATTAAATAAAATGTAATAAATATATATATATATATATATATATATATATATATATATATATTATATTGTTAAGTATTTTCTTGGGCATAGGTTTACTCATTGAGAAGCAAAACTACAATTTAATCGACGTTTCGCTCATTATATCGAGCTTTTTCAAGATGTTTTATTTTCTACAATAAAAACATGTAAAGTTAGTACTTAAATTAGTTGAAACATTATTGAAAAAACATCACTCAAAAAAACATTACATTTAAAACAAACTATGATTATGAACACAAAAATACATTTAAAACAACATTAATATTATACAGAGTACGTACCTTGGAAACATGTCATGTGTAACGAATGTTTTGCGATTGCAATAATTTCGATACGTCTGGAATTCTGGTAGATAAAAACGAGACAATTTTTTTTTTTATTTTTATATTTACTTTGATTTTTATTGCTGTACAGAGTTTGGGTTTATGATCTTACTGAAATGTACAGGGTTTTATGTATGAAGTAGTTTATTTATTTAAATTAATTTACTTAGATATCAGATTATAATAAATTTGGCTTAAGTTATTGATGTCTTTTTTATCGTTGACGGCATATTTCTCTTTTTTAATTTGTATCATTTCTTTTATTGTGAGTTTTCGATAATTAGTTTCTTGCTCTAAAATTTTGGTTTGTTTAAAATCAAATTCATGTTTTTCTGTATGTTCGTGTTTGTGGAGTGCAGTTGATGCATTTTTTGTGTATTTGTGGCCGTTTAATCGACTATCTAAGTATTGTGTTGTCATTCCTATGTACTTTTTTAGGCAATTTAAACATGGAATTGAGTAAACTAGGTTTGATTTCTTTTTTTTAAGTACTTTGCTTTTCAAGGGAGTGAAAAGACAGTTTAGTAAATTCTGTGCTTTATGACAGACAGTTATGTCGTGTTTAGACAATATATAATTTATTTTTTCTGATAGACCGTCTGTGTAGGGCATTGCAACGTATTTAGTATTACCATTTCTTTCTTTTGTTGCTTTCTTTAAGTTATTATAAAAAACATGAGTTCGTTGTTTAAAAACTCGTAGTATGTTTTTTTCCGGATAATGGTTATTTATTAAAGTCTCCTTAACCTTCTTTAAAATCTCAGGACGATATTCTGGGAAAGTAAGTGAGATGGTACGATCGGTTAGACCTATAATAACGCTTTTTTTTTATTCTTTGGATGGTTGGAGTTAAAGTTTAAGTACCGCCCTGACCATGTTTTTTTTGTATACCACTTGGTTTTTATATTTTGATCTTTCTTGTTTCTAATTAGGGTTAAGTCTAGAAAATTAATGTTGTTTTTGTCTTCAATTTCCATGGTAAATTTTAATTTGGGGTGAAAATTATTGAAAGCATTTAATAGGTCATTAATATTAATATGGTTTTTTGAAAATATATATATATATATATATATTTGAGTAATATATACTTGGGTATTTAATGACCTTTCTTTTAGAACACACGATCCGGCCACACTGAAACCTACCTACCACCGCAGTTTTTCGCTAGTGTGATCCGATTAAAATTTTCAAAGTACAAATATTTTATTTGAATCCTACTAATTTTCATGTAATTTCCGGCACAGTATGCTATTCGTGGGTTTGAAACAGCTGAATATGCTTATTTACGGTGAAGTTTGACAACCATTTTTATTTTGCCAGGGTATTAGTTTCTTTATTTAAAAATAATAATAATAATTATTATTACAATATAACAGTCATAATATTAATAAAGAAATAATAAATAATCCGATTTTTTTAGAAAAATAATTGACATTTCTAAATCGAAAACATAGATCTATTCCATCCAGCGTTTAAAATAACAAATCGTAGATGGCTCAGAAAGTATAATTGCAATATTGCCACTAAAAATGGACATAACTCCAAAACTCTTGGTGTTAACTCCCTGATATATAGAACTTTTTTGGTCTAAGTTACCTAAAGTTTTACCAGCTAAAATATTTGCTCATTTTGCTTTCACCTCCCATTTTACAGATTTCCTGAAAAATATAGGTAATACAGAATTGAATGTCCTTCAAAGAACGAAACATTAAAAATTCCCTGTAGATCTCTTAAACAGGAGTCATACTTTAGGGTTGTCACATTAAAGCAGCGTGTTCCTACGAATCAAATCAAAAGAATTAAATAGTTAAAAAACTCATTATGGGCGTAGATATAAATATAAATAATAATTTTAACTTAGATTACTATTAACTAAAAGCAATGCTTACTAGCAACAAAAAATAACTTTCTAAATTGATCGATATGAAGTTCAAACGGTACAAAAATGTATAAATACGCAAATACGAACAATGTAAATTGATAATCCAAACAAATCCTTGTCGTTTGAGCCTTCGGCGTGAATAACTTCTCTACATTGATGTCTTTGTCTGGTAATTTAATCTTTTAACATATTTCTTGAATATATTCATATTTGGAAGACAATATTTCATGTTTCATCCGTTTAGACTATTCGATAAGAGAAATAAGGTATTTATAAAGTGCGTCTTTGATATTTCATCGTTTGATGGACCATGGGTAAATATTCAGAGGACCAATTGTACCTATAATTATTCTTGTAGTTGTATGAATAAAATAGCAAAGACAAATATATTATATATTATTATTTTTAGTAACTTATTTTAATTCACCTGCAACCATAATTTTAAAATTATGCCAAAAACTATAATAAAAATAAATAGGTGAATATGTAGGTAGAACCGACCGAGTGAGAGCGACTGGTCAATGTTCAACAAAAATCGGCTTCTATTATAAATATATGGATGTTAAATTAATATTAAATAATAACAAGACACTCTGTATATTTTTTCTTGATGTATTTTCATAAAAAATATAAATTAATATTTTAAAATAGTTTTTGATAGTGGTAGGATTCGAACTCCCGTCCTTTGTGTCTAAACGTAAGTAACATATCTGTGGGCAGAGAGCTTCAATTTAAAAAAAAAATATATAAAAATTGCTAAGTGGGAGATGCAAGCAAAATCGTCTTTATAGAGATCCATTTACTCATAATTTTTTAAAGGAATTAACTATTTCTTCAATAGTTCACTTTCTAGAAATAGGTGAACAGCCCTTTTCATTTTTATAAAAATCTAGTAGAGACTACTTTTAAAATTTTCTCTATTTTGTGCTAAATTCAAACCTCAAAACTTTCCAGTGACAGGACAATGAATATGTGACAGTTGATTACAATTACAAATTTAAAATTACGTTCATAAAATTTGCTTTAATTTTAATTGGTTGTTAACGATCAAAGACGCTTATTCACGGTCGTTCAGTGTGACTGCAGCCTTACATTTCTGCCCATAAGGGGGCAACTTGATTTTTCTGAAAACACTACTAAACACGAAAATTTGCAAATTTTTAGTTGCAGGTTCCTTGGGATACTTGAGATGTGACGTACTATATATAGTACGAAAGTTACGGGGAATTCAACGTAGAATCTAAAATTTCAAAAATATCGAGGATGTTCGAGTTAAAATTAAAATTTCACATTCACTTCTAGTTTAGTGTTTTCTAATTAAACTGGGTACTGGATGGAATTATCTTATTGATCCAAATTTGAAGTAAATGTTTCATACGATATCAAAATGACAAGGAGCTAATCAGTCCCTGTTAAAAACTTACACTTTCATATATAATATATAACAAAAGAGTCTGTGTAAACTTGTATATTTTATGAAGTTAGCCGATATTATATAGACTCCTGTATTTCAGAGATCCTCGTTTCATTCATATAGCAAAATATATTTTAAAATTAAAAAAAAATTCGAGTTTCCAAAAACAAGGACATTCTTATTAGTTATCAGTTTGCTTTATTACTGTGTTTCCTGTATCTTACAGACCTCAAGCAAAGAATAGGTAAAATGCAAAGCTTCTCAAAAGCCGAGGAAGGACACAAATCACTTCCCTTTATAAATCACAAATTATCCACCGGATCGCTTCCAAAACTTTATCATGGCCAAACTTTCGAACCGTATCATATTATTTATGATTTTATCTCTGATTTATTGCGCATCCCGTGTTGTATTTATTTGTTTTGTTATATTTATTATTGAGAAGTGCAAACAAAAGGGCACACGAATACAAAAGATGTTTCCACAACGAATTTTGTGCCGGGAAATTTAACGCCCTTTCGTCTGTACTTCAGTCCTAGTTTGTTTTTCGTTTGTTTTTGGTTTTGGCATGTCTAGTACGAGCTAACCCTGGTAGCATCAGATAGCCTAAACGAAAATTATACCACAGTAGTGATACATATTAAGGACGTGAATGATTTGCCGCCAAGGTTCAACTGTAGTTCTTACGATAGGGAGGTTCAAGAGGAAGATCCTGGGTCATATCCCATGTTACTTATGCAGGTTAGGGATGATTCACGGTTTATTTATTGCTCGTTAATGATTTATATGGAAATCGGCAAGTTACTCGATGCATAGGACAATATGGGACCAGTTTGTATGTACCCGCAAAGCTAGTGTTAAACTATTAAACTAAAGAGATCTTTAAAATGTTTAACTATGACCACTATAGAAAACCGACAAAAACACAGGACTTTCAGACTCAGTAAATACCTTCTTACACACAGTAAAGAGATCGTACGGTCAACGTAAACCAAATGCACGGCCACCGTAAACAAAAACTACAGTTATGCGGGACCTTCATTATTCCGTGAGTAGGCCACGATCGCCCATAAACAGCTGTAGTCGTAGGAACTGTCAAATCCAAAATACAAACAACCTTTTTGACTAGATAATAAGAAGTTTTACTTAATTGTAAGTTTCATTATTCCAAAAAGTATAGATACATACTTAGTAAAAATGTCAGGTTATAGTGGTCGTAGGTAAAGTATAGTAGGTAATGCATGTTGTATAACAATTACGCACTCCTGGATGGACTTTTTTCATTCGTGAGTAATATGCGTTTTACAACACTTATTACGTAACATACTATTGACATTTTTTGGATTTTTTTCTACTCTAGAATATTGGATAGACGCTAAAGATAAAACCGAGTAAACCACATCAAACTAAACTACTGTGCAAATCAAGTGCAATTCAACTCCATAACTTTTAACAAAGTCTTAAACAAAACGGCGTGCAAAGGGTTTTTGACATTTTGTCGTATACGAGGGGTAGAACATAAGTAGAATTCTTCCACAAATTTGGCCGAGAGCAAAAATTTCCAAATCTAGAATAAATTTCACTTAAAGTATATCTGCTTAATAACTGGGTTATCAGGAAAATACTAGTCATTCAAATGTTTGTTATCTGAATTTATTTTTGAGAAGTAATTGTAATCTTAAAAATAAACATTTTCTCTCCACATTAAATACCCTTTTTGAAAAAACTAACTTTTCAATTGTTAATTAAAGAAAACTTGAAAAAAAATTGTTTACAATATTAATTTTTTGATTGTCAATTTTATTTTAAGGCCGTAATAATTAACACGGTAAGATCCTATCGAATGTTTTTTTATTTTCTTAAATTTGGTTGAGTCTCCTGATTTGTGTAATTTTTACAAATAATAACCATAAGTAGGGTATTTTTTTTTAATTTTGGTTACTTGCGTTTTGTTAAAGCAGAGATTATTAAACTCGGGTAGGTAATTTATCTCATAAAAATAAGAAAATATTTAATTTAACAGGGATTAGCCAAGGTTTCGTTTTCAAAATTTGGGGTGTAATATGTTTAATATTTTTTTATACACCTCGTAAATTTATTGAGATTTTCAAATCAAATTTAGCACAAGAGTCAAAAAGCGACTAAATAAGTTTTAGAGAAATCTAGTGTGCTATTTCAGAAATAGCGCATTTCTAAACCAGCCTATAACCGGACGGCGAACTGTCTTGCTTGCCGATTTCCCGGTCAATTATAACATGCATTTTTTATGAGTATTTCACTTGTGCATTGTAAAATGGAAAATTTCCATGCTTACCGTTCATTTTTAAGTGGCAAAAAACAAAAGCCTAGCTAGAAATATTATTTCGCGAAAAATGCACTTTTGCAATTTTTACTTCTGTCAATTTCATACAAACCGATAAAGCTGTATTTACATTCCCGAATAAAATCAACTTAACTTTAAATTTTTTACGCATGACACATAGAATTTCTCATATTACCCATTTATAGTTCGATTCATTAATATTATTAATTAAGAGTATTAAAAATAGCGAATTGAAACGCCGAACAAGTAAATCTAGAACGGATAACATTAAAAATGTAAATGTTGCTCTGGAATAGCCATTTTGAACGATGTATGTCATTTCAAGCGTTACCATGACAACACCCACGCACTCTTTAAATACAAACAATATATATCGAACAGCGGAAGCTAACTTAATTAATTTTATGGTAAATACATTAGTTAAAATACAATTTATTTTCCAGTCATGTTCACAATATTTACTAGGGAAATACTCAGCAAAATGTAACACGTATTTAGGATAACTGAAAATACTAGCAACTTTCTGTTATGTGATATCTTCCAAAATAATGACAACAGTAAACACACAGACATATTTGTATCCAAGAATCAAATCAAATCAAAAAAAAAACTAACGAGATAGCTGACGGTTCAAAGAAATCTAGACATATCCAAAATCATCCGATTATTTCCTATATTCGCAGTGGCTTGCCGCATTCTGTATATTTAATGTCTACATTTGGCCTGTGTATGCAAATAAAGAATTTCAAATAAATTTACACAACTTAAAAACTATTCATAATTTAAAAATACCGTCAAATTGATTTTTTCGACTCCCGATCTTAAACCAGGACCTGAGGTATTTGCGGAATAACGAATAATCGGTATTTGGCGGGCGACTTGCCGAAGTGCTAGCCGAGTGGCGAACACGAATGTACACAAATCTTAATAGCTTTGACTCGGCTCAAAATAATCGAGTCAGTCGAGAAAATAAGGAGTACCGGATAATCGCTATAGTAACCTGTTGGTCGCTATTCTCCGAATGTGGTGCCGGCATTATGATAATACCGATTTGATTGTAATACTGATATATGATATGATATAGAAAATTCGTACTCATTTTTTTTAGAGCAACACTCTATGTGTTTTGTGATCAGTAAAATATTCATATTTTATGCTACTACAAAGTAAGTACCCCTGGATAAATTAGCGCCGCCACAATAGCCCCAACGTATTATCCCCGATTGCTTCTCTTCTATCAATTTTGACCAGTCACACAAGAATTCGTACGTCCTATTTAAATTTCATGTGAAAAAATTTCCTGACAGGGCAGTATTACTGGAAAAATAAATCGGAAAAATATCATTCAAGTTTGACAATGAGTATGCAGTAATTATATTATGTGTTTTAGTTTAATAATTATTGCTCTTACTGTTGTTTTAAATAAAAATATTATTTATTGAACTCAGGAAATAATCTTGCCAAATAGCATTCGCGCAAGTGGAAAAGAATACTTAGAAACTCGTTTTTCCTAATTTTTCCGGAAAAATTAGAAGCAATAGGGATATTAGCCCCGAAAAAATAGTACTAACAGAAGAAACGTGTTAAAACCTTAGTTGATGACATCATCTAAATACCAAAATTCGGCACCTCAGTTCAAACCAGTAATGGGCACTAGTGTCGAATGTTGACATTTTCGACTAAGCCGGAAAAGGTTGTCATCTAAAAAATTTTAAAAAGTTACGATAGAAAAGTCATTTTGTTCTTAGGGGAATTTAAGTATGGAACAGAATATATTAAGAATATTTCACTTATTTAAAAAAAAATTGTAGGCTGTTGCATTTAAATAAAAGTGTATAGCCTCATAATATTTACACAGACGAAATCACGATCAATCGGTATTACTACTAATATATCGGTTATTTTTAGAAATATCAACATAAAGCATATAAGTAAACAAAATTGTTTGCATGGTAAATGTTAACATTTGCTTATTATAAACGTCAAATCTTATATTTAGTTCATAAATTACAACAAATCCTACTGTCTATATTTATCTTGGCCTTTATCAATTGATAAATGCATTATATAATATAGTTTTCTATTTCAGTAGTAAAACTCGGGTTTTGCGTGGATACGAAGTATATATATATATATATATATATATATATATATATATATATATATATATATATATATATATATATATATATTAATAAGATTCTAAGAATCTTATTGGAAGGAATTGTCAATGTTCATAATACGTCAAGGTTTATGTTATATCGATTTCTTAAAGCTTTTTTGTTCCTAGTTTTGTTCTCATAAAGATACTTATTTAAAAATTAAGGAAATATACAGTTTATTTCACAATTTTAAAGTAGGTATATACGTAATTTATATAGATAATAAAAGTTTACAGATTTTTGCTGCAACAGAAGGAAACGTGAGTATACGGTGTATTTAAATGTAATTTTATGTTATATTTACACTGCAATTTCGTGTACTCGTTATTTTTAATTTTCTTAACTGTATAGCATTCCTGGTTGCTGGGAGGGTTTGTAGTTTTTAACTACTTAAGCCACACCAATATAAAAATTAGGACACAAATAGTTTACTTCAGTGATTATTCTGCACTGATTCTCAAAAGCTAACTTGTTATTTTCAGATACTTTAACTACCCTTTATCAATAAAAATCGGACTGAATTTCTCGGTATTAGTCAATATTAAATTTAATAAAGTTCGCATGTTTTACAGGTCAGCATTAATTTGACACTCGTAGGTGAGTTCCACGATTGATCTATAGGTCTTAAGTACATCTAGTTGTTTTATCGATTTCTTAACCACCAACTTTAAAGGATTGTATTCTCTAAACGCTATGGCAAGGTTATGTGTGAAGGCAATTTTTACACTAAACATATTTGACATAGTGTTTAGTGTAAACTGCCACTGGGTTCAGAGACTCCTACGAATATTCAAACTGTTGGGCGAATACTACTATGTTAGCCAAATTTTAAATAAAAAAAGAACTATTTTCTTTACTATGAATAGACATTTTTATAAAAAAATAATATTTTATTCCATCTTGAAAATTTGAAGGTGTGAAGTCGGCGTCAATTTAATTTTTAATTAATTACAAAAATACATTTATGAATCGATATTCTTGATTTTATTTAATGTCTTTATTAGTTTATTTCCGACTTCATAATATCAAAATGTCAGTACAACATTTTATTGTAATAGTCAGCTTTAACGGTTTTCAAGTAAACAAGTAGCTACTAGGTCCATTGCATATGAACTTTTTCAGAATCACGGTACTAAAATTATTTAAAAAGCGCCATCTATCCATCGCCATATTTATATAAAATCAGCAAATATATATTGTCAAAAATTAAAATTATCAGGAAAAACTTCTCCTCACTGAAAATCTCGAAAATCGTATTATGAGACACAATAATTTCATAATACAGCCTTTTTCTGAAAAAATCGTCCAAACTGGTCGAACCATTCCGGAGTAGTTGCTGCACATTCACAGAAAAAAATATAGTGTTGAACTGATAATCTCCTCATTTTTTGGAGTCAATTATTCGATCAAATTCTTCTAGTTATCTAACTATCTGCATGGTAAGCGATGCTAGGCCTGCTCTGAATATATGAGTATTATGCAAGGTGTGAACATGCTCAAGCTGATTTTGCTGGTATAACTACATTTTCAAGTCAGAATCACTAAATTAACACAACTTTCAAAACAGTACCGTTCGGATCCAGCGATAATGTAATTGAAGAAATAAAATGCCGTTTCTGGATCGTTGACTTGTTAGAATCCGACCAAACGGTTTAACTTGGAAAAAATGAATTGCTCTTTCCTGTATTAACTTTGTTAAATTTGTGTACATTTCTCATACACCACTTCTAGTTTAACCGGCAGTGTCAAATTTTGATATTTCCTACTAGAACGCCATTTTCTCGAAAACATTTGAGCTTCGGTATAGGACATGTAACACAAAATGTGTTCAGAACTTAAACCAGAATCTAAAAACTTAGTAATATGTATGTTGTTCTATTTAAAAATCAAAGGTCAGTAGCAACAAAAAAAGCCCAATTTAAGCAAGATATAACAACGCCAGAAACGTCAAAAAATGTTAAATTTTACGATATTTAAACTTCCAAGTTTCATTGTATATCTTCAAAAGGAAAAACGCATAAGGTTGGGCCACTATTTTGAGGCACCTGGAATGTAAAACGATGTGAACTTCCCAAACCAATAAAATTCAGACTATTAATAAAAAAAATCTTTTTTGACTTTTACACGGCTTTTCTCGTAACGGATTCCACCCCAACTATTCAGGTGATCGGTGGCTAATAGCATATTGTGTGGGGTGCACCGTCTTGATGCCATGTTAGCCCAAAATTCAGCTGGACTGGAATATCTGCTAGCATTTCCTCTATTTTTGTTTCATTGAAATACTCTTGATCATTCAAGGATCTCTAATACATAATTGGTCATATCACCTTATTTTTGACCATACCACACATTACACATTAAGCGACTTTCGCCCTTATATTTTAACCCCTTGATTTTGTGGAGATTCGTAGACCAAAAATGTTTATTGTTCCTGTTATATACCGGCTGTTGCAAAAGACGCCCCATCGGTGAATATTACGTTGTTCAAAAAATTGTTATTTTCCTGAATTTTTTTATACATTTCGTTACAAAATTCAAGCATTTGCCCCATATGTCAATCAGTCAATTCTTGCACTAGACGGAACTTAATATATGGATGGAATTGGTGAGGTTTCAGCGTTCATTGGATTTTGCTGTATGACTTGCCGGAAAGGTTTTGAGCTTCACGTAAGAAATGTTTAGGATTTTTTAGAAAAGAAAATAATATTATAGTAATTTTTCACGAAATTAAAAAAACATACTCAGGTTTACCTTGAAAAAGCAGTAAAATGTTAAGTTCTTCATCTAAACTTAATTCTGTTTTTCAGATCTTCCGTTGAATGGAATTTTGTTGTTCGAAACGTTTAATTATATTCTTGATTATATTTATTGAAGGAATTTTTCCCAGGTATATTCACCGATATTATCATTTGAATAAAAAAATGTTATTATTTTTCGTTTTCCTTCCTCAGAATATAATAATAAATAACAGAAAAGTGTAGAATTATGTATTTGGTTGCCATAACAGTTGCCATCCAGCGCGTTTTTTTCATCATGGTAATGACCAAGGCAGGCTTGACCATATCACCGAGAATATGGCTAAATTCTCGTTTACCAAAACGACATTGTTTAAACTGAAATAGCTCCAAAACGGCTGAACCAAATATCAACAAACTATATGTTTTTGAAATCAGGATGACCTTTCATTCTAGCTAATAATATAAGGGTGTTCCAGTTGAAAATGTCATATAATTTTCTTAACTTTCCAAAGTGATTTTTTGAAATCTGATATGTCCAAAAGATAATAGACAAAAAACTCTACAACTCTTGTATTTAAAGTTTTTTCCTAAACCCTATACATACGGCTACAGGTGGGTGTCAAAATGTAGTGAATCACCTTGTATATTTATAGTTTAAGAAGAAAAGGTCCTAAAAACTCTCGTAAAGCTTAAAGCTAGTTACACTAAATATCTTAGAATCGGATTTTATTTATTACCCTTAAAAAAACCGGACGTAAAATTCGATATAACGTTTTTCAAGTAATGAGGGAACTTTTCCTTCAAACGCGCCGGCATTTCTTTTTCCTGTAATTTAATAGCAGTGAAAAGTTGGGAACACGTCCTGAATATCGTTAAAAATAATAGGGAGTCCAGTTAAAAGTTTTTCTTGATAAATTTGCCGAAACGAAAAGGTGAGGGTTACACCGAACAAAGCCTTTAGGGGCCTTAAGAGGCAGCGCACCAATGTCAATAAAATATTAAAAACAAAGGAAATTTATTATAGATGATATAAATTAAAATCAAACGGCAGTTAGTTACCTAATCAGTTTATTTGGCATACTTAAAACTATTTCTTAATAGGAATGGTCAAATATATACGTTTTCTTTCAAGCAATTAGGGACTGATTATTAATGCTTATTTTATATGTTCCGTTTCTTTTTTTTGCTTGCTTATCTTTAATATATATTTAATTTAAGTAATAACATTTTACACCAACATTAATTATGTACCCTTTCTCGGCAGCTTAACCTAAAAATATTAATGTGACTTTTCACAATGTATTCGTTTTTCTAATAGTTTAATGTGGCTGTTTTTTTTATGTAAATGTTATACATTTATATAATTTTTTACAACTTAAAATTTGCATATATTAGTTTGCTAAAAATTATAACATCAAAACAAATATGCTTTTAATATAGCCAAAAAACTATGCCAGTTATTTTTACTATATGAGTGAGGGGTAAATCTAAAAAAATGGGAAGCAGGCCCTTTTCCTTTTAATTTTAGCTCAAAAGTTCAAAAGGAATGCAAAAATGAATTCATTTTTTTGTCAGTATCTGCCAAAATAGTGCAAATATGTAAATATAAATAATGAAAGTGTGGCTATTGTGAACAAAAATGGTCCTCATATTTTTTTCTTAAATGTATTAATTATTTAAATTATCATTCAGATTTTTCTTTAAACCGCTTCTTTCTTTTTCGGACTTTATTTCATCGTAGTCTTTTATATATGAATTCAAATAGAAATTCGCGATCTTTCAACTCATTGTACTAAGCAACGTATTGTACACCTGGAGAAGAGAAATCAATTTTAAATTAAGTAACAGTTGATCGCGCGGAGAATGCTTCAGCAGCTGTCGCATTGTGGGCGAGGCTTTCATATGTGCCCACTTTGTAGGTGAAAATTAATTATTACATATTGTGGCACCGGATTTCCCTTTCAAATTTATTTGTAAACATCAAAAAATAATAGTTTTTGGTAGAATTTGTATGATCTTCGAAAATTAATTGTAGATCCTATCGTTAGGGAGACTATCAAGTTTTAGAAAAAATCATCAGTAGTATTTTTGTACAGATGTGGCATTTGACTAATATAAAAGAGTTCTAAAGGAGCTACACTTGAAAAAAATAGTCTTCTTCTTAATTGTTCTGCGGTCCTGGACGGTGATAATACAATGCTCCATTTTTTGCAATTTTTACCTTATGTAAGTCATCAGAGTATACTTGGTATAACAAACCCCACAGTAAGTAACGTGAATAACCTTTCAGCTTATTCCCATTTACAGAATAAAAAAGAATATTTAAAATAATAATATTATAATAGTCCTGGAGACTAAAATCTTTTATTCATCGAGAACTCCAAGACTGAGAATTTCTGGAAAACAGTAGAATATTCCGCTTCTTCATAAAGAAGATTATAGTAATATATTTATCATTCCTCTTTATTTAAATAATGAAAAGAACTCTTAATATTAATTCAATCCACATCCACATATCGTTTCCCACAAATATTGTATTATTTAATATGCATATTGAAAGGAAATACATTTAGAATAAAATATTTAACAAGCACATGACAAATTTCAATTTGAAAAATTATTATAAAACCAGATCTATTAAAAACTTTTAAAATGATATCCGCTTCCATTTACCTATATTTTCAGTTTATAACATAGGAAGGAATCGCGAATAGGAGTAGCAATAATCGCTATTAATAAAAAGACTTCGATAAAATCCATTTTAATAAGTTTTAAACGAAGAAAGTTTTATCGGCTTACGATTTGCCGGCAAGAATTCATATTAGACTCGTCATTTAGTTTATTGTCCGCTGAGATTTGACTTGAAACGAAGCGATGTCGCCTGAAAACTTCAGACTCTATTGGATTTGTCGTAAAGATTTTAAAAGTTGAATAACTATCTAATTGAAAATTTACTATCAGCCTCCAGTGAGGTGGATCACGAAGTGACGTAGTTCTTAGAAGTCATGAATAATCCATTAAACTATATTAACTTGGAACATCTTCTCGACATTAATTATTTTAAACTTTTGCCAAAGTATGTAAAAAAAAAATTTTTTTTCGAATATTCAGGAAAATCAGGAATCAGACCATTTTTTTAAATCGTTCTTTGGCAGTTTTTTGTACTAAACCAATTTTACTGCAAGTGTAAAAAAATGCATAAATTATTTTTTGCCAATATCTGATCAAATATTGAAGATAGGGCAACGGGGTACTTATAAATGATTATCATGGTTTTTTTTCTAAATACGAAAGCTTCTGAGATAAATCGTTCGGAGGCTATCGTTAATTTCCCCCCACTGGAATTTCCTGTTAAGTAAAAAGTTATTATTTTTTGATACCTGAACAATCAATTTAAAAAATATAATGTGGAATATCAATAAAAAATTTGATGTTTAATAAAGCTTAATGGGTTTTACTTATTAAAGTAATTTAGACACGCATCCTCATGATAAAAATTGCTGAGCACGCTACTTATTAAGTTTTCGATGTTATTAGATTCGCTCGGAATCCAAAACATGAATACCAATAACTTCCGCGATTTAGAGCAATAGAAGCCGACTGCAAATTTCCTGTCTGGAATTTTAAAAGATTAGATCATTAGAAATTTAATGAAATTGGAATAGTAATATTATCTAATATTTCAAATAATAACAGTCAGATAAAAAATTCTCCTTGAAATCTCCAGTAAGTCAGAGTTTTGTTCTTTTAAAAAAAACTAGAATAACCCAATTTTTACTTCTATACCATATTTTATTAAGTATTATTTATTTTTCAAAAAATGTAGGTTTTGCTTTTTAGACATTTTACAATCCGGAGAAACATATTAATGATTATAATATATTATGTGCGGATGTATCTATGTCTATGTATATAAAGTTATGGCCAACGATAACTTGAGCACGGTCAAACCGATTCATTTAAAATTTGTAGATCTTTGATATTTTTAAGAGTATAAAAACGAAAAAAATCATATTTTCAGTCAAAATGGGGTAAAAGTTTTGACATCGCAAAATTATGAAAGTCATTAGCGTAAGTACTTGATTTTTTTTCGATCACATACGTTGTTAAAAAAAAAGACTATTTTTAAATAATTTTCCCATCAGGAAGCCCTAAAGGGATGAGCCAGCAGAAAACGATACAAAATCAAAAAACGGTGAAACACCATAATTGTGTGCATCTTTTTGTATATAAAAACATTATTTTCAACTAAAGGTACAGCGTAGTTCTAAAGGGATGATGCAGCCGCATGAAATTAAAAAATAAATGTATTTCAAAAACATTTAACTTTTTGAAATAACGGTGACATCAAATTTATTTTATCCTTTTGTATATAAAAACATTTTTTTTATAACTACACTAACTGGGGGAGGGAGTAAAACTACATTTTAGTAGCGAAAATATTTTTTTTATTTTAGAAACCATTAATTTTTGTAGAAAACGGCAAAATACATCAATTTTACTAATTGTTGGCTTATATACCTCAATTTGAGATAATTATTGAAGTATATAGATATGAGGAAGTAATGATGTTTGTAAAAACACATTTGTTTTCAATATAGTGTGGTCTAATTAACTAACTTCTACAAACACTAATTATACACAGGTTGTTAATTAATTAATAACGGTCGCTTCAGCAGAAAATTACTCTCATAAAAATAGTAAAAAAATAGTTATTTCATAATCCTATCTACCAAAAAAACAATCCAACACATGGAAAATAAAAGACCTCCTAAAAGAATCCCAACTTTGCTTTTTATCAGCAGATGCAAAACCATTTACTACCACACAAATATAACTAATTTAAAAAAACAGCCAGCAGTGGTTTAATAGAAATTAAGGCAAAAAAATCGAAATCTTTTATTTAAGTTCCTTAAAAAGTGCTCCAAACAATCCCGTGCTAAAAAATGTCTTTTTTATAAATTTTAAATGTTTTACCTGAATTTTCATATTTCTTTAAACGTATTTTATAAAATATATATTATGTTTAGCTTTGTTAAAAAATAAAAGTTATTTCTGTGTGAAGGTTATAGATAGTATTCTCATAAAATGTACTTTTTGGACTTCTATTGCGTTTAATATAATTATTCACAACGTTTCAATCAGAGTAAACTAAAAGCTAAATTTAAAACTACGAGCTTATATAGTAGAGCCGTGTGTAGCGATGCGCGAAAGATAGGCGCCAAAGCATGAAATGTCGGTCTTCAAACGTCTGGAATATCGATACTAGGCTTCTTTGTTATGTTCGATGGATACCGCTTTTTTACATTTCTTATTTACTTTCCTCGTAAAAGAGAAGTACTGTAATTGTGAAAAAAACCACTCCGAGACATTTTCAGTTCTTTACGTTTCAAGGTCCCTAGATGATACCGAGAAACATGTTTTCTCAGTTCCGTCGGTCTGTCTGTCTGTCGGTCTGTCTTTCTGAGGCATAGCTAAAAAACTACTAGCTCGATTGACTTCAAATTTTGTTAAAAAAATCAAGGGCTATATGAGGATGACCTAGTAACATTTTGGTAAAAATCCAGTATGGCGAAATAAAATGCCGGCCTAGTGAAATGTTAAAAACATTATTACTAGAAAACTACTTTTCAACTCAAATTTTGCACAAAAATCAAGTATTGTCTAGGAATTAAGGAAAGTAAAATTTTTGTATGAATCCAAGATGGCGAAACAATATGGTGACTTAATAAAATATTTAAAAATTGAGTCTGAAAAAATTACTTAATTCCATAAGTAATTTTGGTATAGAGATGAACAGTTGAAATTGTGGTGCGAATTACAAATGATGGAAAGTTATGACGGCCAAATAAAATGTTTGTAATCGTTTCACGGTTTTACTTATCAAAAAATATATTTTATCGATTCCGTCGGTCTGTATGTCAGGTCGCGCTAACTTAAAAACTTCTTACCAGTTTGACTTAAAAAAGTTGGTCAAAAATTAAGGGTCATATGCGGATAACTTTTAACATTTTGGTAAATATCCAATATACCTGAACAAGATGGCGGCCTAATGAAACGTTAAAAGAAATATTATTACAAAAACTAATTATCCAAATTACTTCAAATTTCGCACAAATATCAAGTGTTACATAAGAAAGAACTGACAATATTTTGGTATGAATCCAAAATAGGAAAACAAAATGGCGGCCTATTAAAATTACATAACATTCTTATATCAAGGAGTCTCTTTGTTTCTCCAATACAAGATTAACCAAACTCACAAGGTATTTTATAGATACAATTATGTGTTATTTGTGTTATCGGGCTTGGTTTTTGTTAATAGGCTTCTTAAAGTGTTTCCCGACTTAAAAGTTGTTTTGATATTGTAGTTTCTTGTTATTCTTCTAATCTATTCGGATGTTCCTTTTACATTTGGGATAATTATGAGTGAGCCAATTGGCTGTTCTGCCGCTTGGTATCGTTTAACACAGTCTGGTGTACTGTCTATTCGACAAACAGTTAATAGCGTCCTGATGTTGCGAAGTTTTTTGTTAAAACTAAAACAAAGCCCAACCTGGGCTAACTAAACATGCTTTTTTATATGGAATCGTGTGTTTGTATATGTATAAAAGTGTCTATTCAGAATATAATCGGAGACATTAACGGATCAATATATTTAGATACAATTTTGTATAGTTTTGTATAAGTGTCACTTACTTAAGTATGAAAATAGACTTATAGGAGGCGTAGTAGGAAGTAAAGAATAAAACTATAAAACTAGATTTGTATCACCTTGTATATACAAAGCAAAGGATTTGAGGACTCCTGTAATTTTTTGCAGTTCCATAAGAGAAATCTGCTTCCGAAGTAATTAAGCGACGCTACTTATTAATTAATATCCTGTATATGATAATTTGATCTTGTTAGCAGGAAAACGGTTTTGAATTATAATGATGTAATTTGTAAGGGTGAAAACAAAAACGGGATTCATTTGTGTGTATGTTATATTATGTTATACTGTTATTTTGTTTGAAAACGTGGTTATACACTTATAAAGGAAAATATACAAAAGGGTTAAGAAGGTTCTTTATGTGTTGATGATTATGTTGCTGGTTGACATATTGCTTTTTCCCTAATGAGTTGTACCATAAAAATATGGATAATGAAATTTTCTGTTTGATACGAAGTCATATGTATTTTTTTTTTAATAATTTTTGTGGAAAAATAATAAGTGAAATATATTTTATTAAGTAACTTAAACAATTACTTTTACAATTTTTGATTTTCGTATGTATAGTTCTAGCCTCGTCTCTGGGATGCAGGTAAATACCATACTTATAGTGCAAGGGGTAACTGCAAAAATTTTGAGTATATATGATATGATATGATATATCAATAGTAAAATATCTATTTAGGCGCTCCAGAAATGGACCGGTGCTCTACCCTGTTGAAACCGTATTCTGTTCTGGTCTGCTAATGGAATATCTTCTAATAAAGCTGACAACTTATCATTTAAGAAATTTAAATAATCTTCCCCGCAGAACCAAAAATAGTTTGAAAGTACCATTATAAATAATACAACAAAAATAATGCTTTACCTATTTGGCAGTAAAACCAGTCCCAGAAAATTATCTCCTAAGATGCCTTTCCATACATGTCGGCCTTCAAAAATAGCATGAAGATTTATGTTATCCCAGAAATGATTGTTATGAAAATTTGCTATTCCGTCTCTATTAAATACAGCTTCGTCAGCTTTCTATGAAAAACAGTTTATCTAAGAAGAAATTGACAAAAATAATTCTTGGAAGAAAATCAGTTGGCATTAAAGATTGTACCCTTTGTAAGTGATAAGAACATATTAATTGCACATGCAAAGTAAGCCAGACGGCTTGACGTACACTTATCCTCCATACGGAAACAGAAAAAAACTCATTTTCGACAATTCTTAAAATTCGTTCTTCAACTTCCGAAGTGCTAATAGTTTATTACAGCTACAATCGTTCCTCCTTGGCTTAAATTAAGCGGTATCCCTAAGGCATTGATGGATCCTATGAAAACTTTTTTGAGAAGGAACTCTGCGGTTTTGGTAACGATCCTGATATAAATGAAGAGCCTCTTGGCTATTTCCATCTACCAACCCGTACATGAAATGCATATCAACTAATTCAGCTGTTGAATTATTAATTTTCATTGATAATGGAAACTGTTAGAATCAAATACAATTTGAAGCAAGGAATTAACAGCTAACAATAATTAAAAAATCGCAAGAACATTAATGTCAACGCTATGACAAAATCACTTCTGAAACAAAACAATAATCATGGCCTACTTAAAAATATAATATTTTTTTAATAACTAAGTAAGTAAAGTTTCCTGTGCATGAATAGACATTCTTCTAAATAACTTTTAAATGGTTGAAAATATCAAATTAAAGTAACATAAAAAGTTAAAAACAGAACGAGGAATCTGATTTTCTAATTGGAAATAGTCATTGACTTAGTAGTAAAAAGTTCGGGGCGGGGGGGGGGGGCGTCAATAGTGTCACGACCCGAAAAAAAAGTAACAACCTGCAGATTTTTTCAGATTTTATTATACTTGTTTCGTAGACATTGGTCGCAGTATATCCTATGCGAAATTTCATTATCCATAGAAATGTTCACGGTGTGTAAGTAACATCCTGTATATTGAAAACGATGCATTTTTTATAGTACTACACGCCTCTGAAATTTCGGACTCTTAACTAACTTTTAATTATACATATACAAATTTCTAAATAGCATATTCAGAACTAAAAAGGGTCAACGTTCACTGATAGAAAGATGGATTCCTAATGCATGAAGTTACGTTTAGAACCAATTTACCTATTTTTTTGGGGGAGATGAATTATTAAAAGTGTTCCTTTCAAACAAAATTAGTTATTAGACTTTAAAACTGTTACGTGGAATTCATGGAGCACGTGAGAGTTTTCAATTACTTACAAGCTTTATACTTTTAAAGACTTTTTCATCATGGGCTTTTTTGTATTAGAAATGAGATTTATTGGCGCTTAAAGTTGCCGAGTTTTATCAAACTCTCTCATGGATAGGTAGTCGTATATACGCTCTGCTCTTCAACCGAAGCAAAGTTTTAATAAAAGGCTTACATTTAAGCAACGTTTTTTAGTAGGTTGCTTAATAACATTTCTGTATTCTTATTATAGAAACAGCAGCAACACATATAAATTAGTAAATTAAACTGGAAAGCACGCTTTTGTCAGTACTACAGTGCGTTACTTTTAAGAGTGTGTTTTCTAGTTTTTTTAATATTAAAAAAATTAAATTTAATTTTTACTTTTTAGTCTTACAGATATTTAACATATTTCTGATAATATATTGGACTCGTTAAAACAAACCAAACAAGCCCAAACTCGAGGGGTATCTAGCTGGTACCATCAAAACAAGTGGAATGAGCCCAAACTCTAGGATTTTATTAGCTGGTACCAGCGGTACCATATGGTACCATCGAGCTGTTTAAATGATCTCGATGTTACCAACATTATTGTATTTTCATCCAAATAACATTGTGTTAAAATCGATCGGTTTGAGTTGGTAGCGTCGAGCTGATATCAGATCAGTTTGGTACGAAATTATTATATTGTCAGCCGAATTACATATAACATATCAAAATTTTAAATCCATACGACAATTAGAAGTAGGTTAAAATAAATTTCTTAGATTTGCTTACATATACAGTTAACTAGTTAGACCTATACACAGCTTAACTTTTAACTTTCTTTTTGGTAAAAGTTTTATTTCCAATTTGTTTTTTGTTCTCTATTGAGTCTTCCAAATAGCCTTCTGCCACGGTGGTGGATTGCCATCTGCATGGCTCTTGATATTAGTTATATATTCTCCTGAATCACCTAACATTGTGGCGGAAGATCGTTAAAAACTCTGACCCGTGTAAATTTCTGGATCTGGCAATCCCAGGTATCCGGCAATATTGGATGGCATCTTCCTAAATGTATTAATCCCCACATATTGTATTGGGCATTTTTCCTGTTTGCAGTTTACAACAACAACGGCCATATTTCCTATAAAGCTTAAGGTGAACTGCATCTCCACCAATTACATAAGTTCGGGAAAATCTGAGTTTTTGTATCAGGGATTTTGATGATTAATAGGATCTCTTTGCCTTCAGTGTTATCAATGGTTAATTTAGAAAGATCTTCACGACGACATGCACCTGCCAATCCAATAATGGTTGTAACTTTTATCAACAAATAGACATCAGGTCCCTCGGAAAAACATTTTTCAATTTCCGGTTTTGAAAAAACTTTGAATTTTTTTGGACGGTGTCCTACGTTTTTCCGTTTCAAAAATTATGTTAATTTAGAATATTTACCTATATCCACATCTTTGTTTGTTTTTATGATCAATTTGAGCTTTGAAAAAATTGGCCATGGCGTAGAAGATTTGCAGATGGTTCGCCAAAATAGGTATTCTTTTTAATACCTATAGCGGGGTTTTTGGACAGTTGCAGCTTCTCCCAAAATACTTTTGGGAATTGTTGTTATTGCTTTTTAGTGTCGCAACCGAGACTTGTCTATTATTTCTAAGCATTTCAATTTGTGCATGAAAAATTGAGTAAAGTAAAATTCCGCCTAAAACAACATAAAAAGTTAACAACTTCAATTTTTTAAATTATTTTAAAGATTATCTATATTAATTAATATTCAAATTGTAGACCTTCAGCAGCAACGCAAGCATCATTTATTGTCAACAGGTTTCGCGTACATGTAACTATTATAATTTGTGGCGTTATTATATCTGTCACATAATAACGCCATTCTATTTGTGTTCTTCAGGTCATCTATGTCATTGGGTTTACTTAGATATAATGTATAATGTAAGAGAAATTTCATGGAAGAAAGATCAAGCCAACTTACAAGCCACCTTATCACTTGAGAAGCATTAGCATTAAAATTACACTGTTTTGGAGGAATTTAGTAACTCTGTGACCATTGGAAGCAGGTGCTCTATCTTGCTGTCACCAAATTTGTAGTCTTTCAGTCAATGGTATTTCTTCTTGAAATTGAGGTAAAATGTTTTGTAGAAACTCCAGATACGTGTCTACCGTTAAAATGTCTTCATAAAAATTGAGTCCAATGATCCTGCTAATAAATGATCCACTTTAAATGCGTTAAAATCTAGTCTACTTTACCCAATATGGATTTACAAGAGACCAATCATTAGAACTATGCCTGTTAATGAGACCATTCTTGTGGAACTTGGCTTCATCAGCCCCCATTAATTTAGCTAAAAAGGCTGGATTCAAGTTTAACTAATATGCCCTAGATAAACTTTTTGTTATACGGAGTTCTTCAGATAGTTTTCGAATTAACACAGGAGGAGTAAAATGTACCTATGCCAAAAAGTTATATTTTCTTCATTACGTACTGATCAGACTGATCTTCTGGAATTATTGGGATTCCGATTAGGTGTTTACCGTGTGTTCTAGGTTCATAAATGTATTTTCATTTGGCGTTGGACAATTAGAAAACGGAATGCGATATTAGTATCTAGCTCTTCTTCTATTTTTTAAGCATTTAAAGTAAATAAGAATGTTATCAACGTATTTTCCTGCGGTAAACAAACTTGACATTTTAACATGAAATTGGTAAAGATAATAAAAAAACCTAACTTGCACTATCTTATTCGGTTCAATGTGACAAGTGTCAAACATTTTTTGTTTTTTATTGAGTCATGGATAACTTGAAAGAAAAATAAAATGGTTTTTTTTTTCGTCTGTATAAAAATATCAGGTCATCCAAAATTTTAGGGTTAGAGTCACATTTTTTGGGATGGTTTTTGCAAACATTTTTTTATTAAAAGTCTAGTTTTTGTTTCAACTAAATATCTCAAACGGTTTAGAAACTAGAACCAAGCTAAATCACTATATTGTATCAACAAAGTATTAAATGAAAATTACATTTAGTTCAGACAATAAAACAGAGATAAGAGAGCAAAAAAAAAATGTGTTTTAATCTAAAAATATATGTAGTAACGTTTTTCGTATCATTATTGGAATTAAAACTTTACCTATTCATTTATAATTTTCATCGGAGCAAAATTGAAATATGCTTTATTGTTTTTACATCGAGCCGTTCAAATATATATTCTTTTAAGCGTTTAATTTTCCATATATGCTGGTTCTCATTTACATTTGGAAACTTCGAAAATGCTAATACTCAGTTTTCTAAATGAACTGTTAAAAGTCTTTTATTTTTAAACTTATTGGATAGGTACTAATTAAAATTTTACTTGATTAACCATAGAACTGACAATGAATTATTTGCTTTCATTTCAACTCATTAATGGAAATCATGTTTGATTTCTCAGGGCAGTACAAATACATGAAATATAAATTCGAATTGATTCATCCGTATTTGAATTTAATTATAACTCCTAGCTTCATTGAAAATTAATTAATTCCGCAATACAATTTTTGTCTTTCGTAGTTTTGAACTGCCAAGTGCAAATTTCTGCTAGTTGCATATTTTAAACAAAATGGAATAGTTTATAATAGTAACAAGTTTGGAAAAAGGCTGTTTTCACATGAGTATAAGGATAGCCATTTTGAAATATACTTTTTCTACAGTCGTACGAGGCTTAAAATAATTGACACATTAAATTTCTATTAGACACTTCCTTTCAGGTTTAGGTCTATTATTCGCAAAAATAAGTTACTGGTATATTTATTTAGATAATATCCCTACGCCAAATTTAAATGCTCAATTAGTTAAAGTTACAATTCATGGGGGCACTTTTTAAAGTGTACTATAGGAACTTCTTTTTTTTTTCACCAAATGTTCAATAATATAACTATTAAATCTGTAGAATACTCGGACGAACGTGAAATCTCTAATACCTGGATCTCGTGCCTTCCTAAAGACGTTGCGGAGGAGGATGGTGACAGTCGATTTTGGTGGGTGCGTACTGCCAAACCATAGTAAAGTTGTTATGAGGATGGCAATTCATAACATGCTTTTACAAGGCTGTAATTCTGAGGGAATATTCTTTAAGCAAGTTTAAAATTACTCGTAAAGAGCCAGCTTATTCTGGCGGTTGCAAGTGTCCACTAGTTGAGATACTGGGTGCTACAAATTCGAGTATACGTATGGGAATCTCGGACACTGTAAGAGATACGAAGTCGGTTAAATTGAGGCGAAGTTGCGAATATGCCTCTTAAAAATTGATAAAATTTCAAACCGTTTCGTAGACATACAATTTTTCTGATTTTTTAAATTTTTCCTGATTTTATTTCAATAGGTATTTCAAAATATATTTCACATTTTTGTTGCTACTTTTTCTCCTTTATAAGACTGCTTTATACGATTTTAAATGCATCGTTTCGTATTCAGGTCACCATCATCAACTTTTTTTAATACGAACCTGGATTTTTTATTTCATTTTTTTTAACTCATGGCCTCCCAAATATAATACTGTATCACACTTGCTCGAAAAAAATGTTTATTTTTTAAAGACAGAAATTCAATAAAATCTGTATATCCATCTTTCTCTAATACATTGTTTCTCATGGGAATTTTCTTTAATATGCATTTTTTTGTGCAAGCGTGATACGTCCATTATATTTGGGCGGTCCTGTGCTTCGAAAAAATCAAAATAAAAAATTCAGGTCCGTATTTAATGTAATGAAGTTGATGAGGATGGCCCGAATACAAAACATTGCATTTAAAATCTGATAATTCCCTCTTGTAGAGGAGAAAAAGTGACTACAAAAATATAAAATTGATTTTTAAATACATATTGAAATAAAGTCAGGAAAAAATAAAAACGAAATTGGGTAAAATCGTTTTTATAGCAAAATGTTATATTTTTTATTATATAACTCTGTTTTTCTTAATTAACAAATAATTTATTTATCGACCTTTGAAAAGATATATCAGTAAGCAGTTATTATTTAATTATATAAAAAACAATTGAGAAACAAAAACTTAATTTTGTCAGCTGACTGCTGATTATCATAATATCTTGCACTTCCATCAAGCGTTGCGATCATTATACAGGGTATGTCTTGACGATCGTCAGTTAGCCCTGGTATCAGGGGGTATGGCAATTTCCGGTCACCTCTGGTTATACTGGAAGTGCCTAGCAAGTTTGTTATTTCAAGTGGAAACCCCGATTTTTTATTACATTTTTCGATTCTACAAAGAATTCTAATGATATTTTGTATAACATTCCTATATCTAAATTCAATTAGTTTCGAAATATTGACGTTTTAAATTTGACATTTTAACTAGCTGCAAAATTTAAACGGTTTGAATTGGAGCAAAACGGCTTGCAATTTCTTATTCTCGAAATTTTTAGCTTCCGGTTAAACCGGAAGCTGATGTCATCCGATATATAATTAAAAACTAAGACAGAAAGTTAGTTAGTGAAACTAAGCTAACCTAACCGATGGTGGTTAAGACATACCCTTTATACTCACCTAGTGCAGGGAATAGGCTGGCTCTACAAAAATATTTAAACTTACTTAAAAAATATTTCCTCAAAATTACAGCCTTGTAAAAACATATTATAAATTGCCATCCCCATAGCAACTTTACTATGGCTTGGCACGTATTTGCAACCCTCAAATACAAATGTCAATTTTTTTCTAAGTTTTAACATACGCAATTTGAAACATATTAAAATTTCGACCTTGTAAAAACAGATTTTTTTTGCTATTTTTCATTTTTTCAAAAATTTAAGGGATGATGACATAACCGCGGGATGCCTGCCAGAACGGTACTTTCTTAATTAACAAATATTAAAACATTATTTTACAAAATGCTAAACACCTCGGATTGACCGCTAGCTCTCCTACTATCCACATCATAAATTGTTCATATAGCGACACATTTGTCACTTTCTCGAATATCTCTGGTGGATCGGAAGTATTTTCGTAGTCGGTCTGATTTCCATGTCCTCACAATAACACCAAAATGTCGAGAAATATTCAAATTGAATTATGCCAATGCGTAACTTTAAACTAAAAAATTAATGAACAATGAAACAAAAACTTTACTTAGCAACGGAAAAATGCTCATCTCTTTAACAATACATAGTGACAGGTATTTATTTGATGCAATAATGCATAATATTTGTCAAGCGTTGTCAGAACTGCGTGAAAAATGTGCGTACAATATGTGTAAACGAAGGTTTTCAAGGTTAGTTAGCCGTGCGATTGTAACACGTTTCGATGCTTATCTAGAAAAAAAAATATTTTAATATTAGTATGGCATCTGCGTCAGACCTTAGGAAAATTAGAGAGCAGGTGGATTTTTTTAATTGTATGCCTTTAAGAGGTCTTTTGAACTGGCCAAAGTTTATATTGGTAGACCCTCCATAAGTTAAAACTAAATTCCAAAATTTATTTTTTTATCAATATCTGCCAAAATATTGTTGATATGTAGCTGAGGATGTCCTGAACGAGAAAGAAACTATTGTTAATTTTCTCTCACTAACATCTCGTGTCAACAAAAGCATTTGAAAATTGGAAAGGCGTCGCTGGATTAAATTTAAAATAACGTCATAAAAATTATTATTTTTTGAGGTTTAAAGAATAAATTTAAAAGGGAAATCACTTTCCAAAAATTGGAAAAAAATTTAATTTTTTTTGCCTGGTAATTTATAAACAATTGCCTATTTACTTTGTTCGCATTTTATTACCTTAGAGATTATAGGTTACCTTGATTAGGTGATAAATAATAATTACCTTTGATCACCTTGCTTTTTAATATTTTACTGTATATTAGTTCGAAAATAAACACCTGAAAATTTTTAATATCGCTTCACATATAGTATTGCATTGGAGTAGAGGAAGTATATTAATACCCACTGATTTTTTAAATTAGCTTCAAAATTATAAGCTTATCTATGACAGGCAAGACGGTTTTCGCCACCAAAGGCCCACAGCAGATCTTACCATCGAAACTCACAACTGGAAGTCCATTGAAGAAGCCTAAATTAATGCCTTCGACATCTCTAACGCCTCTGGCATGACACACTTCTTAACTAACTTCCTGCCTGTCTTTCACCCAAACTTTGTACTTGGATTGCCAGTTGTCTTTCTAAGAGAAGTTTTTCTCTAGGGGTTGATGGTTATTCATCTGACTTTCACAAAATTAAGACAGGTCTTCTACAAGACTGAAATAGGTGATAAGAGTCGAATACTTTTAATCCTTAACTGAGAGCCTTCATAAAATTATAGAATAGGAAGCAGACAACCTTGACCAGTTTAACAACACTAAGACACAATCATGTTTACTATCTCTCAAATTATCTTCTAGTACCCACACCATTCTAACAAATGATCAGTTTCTTGAAGCCAAAGATTTCTTTAGCCTAGTTCGTATTGCTTAATTCTTAGCCTAGTTTGTATCGCTTTTGAGCATAATCATTCATCACGAATTGCCATCCAAATCGTCCATATTTCTCTAAGAGACCTGATTATAAGAATTCAAAGAAAAGAATAAACTAGTCTCGGTCTCAGTCAGATACATAAAATTATTAAAATAAATTAAAGTAAAAAATTGTATGTATCTGACTGAGACCTAGATCAGTTTATTCTCTGCTTTGAATACGAATTACCATGGCAGCCTCTAAGAAACTGGGTTTGCTTTTTCGAGCCCGAAAATACATTTCTTCTTCAACTTCAACTTGTATCTATGTTTTACCATCGCAAGTCGATCCCAACTTTGGGTATTACTCAAGCACTCACTATATGGGGAACAACACCTCCTTTAATTATTATTAGTATTTCTGACTCTGCCCAGAAAAAAGCTATTCACTTGATTGATAATCCATCCATATATCTGTTTTAGAGATTCTAACACGGAATTTGTTCAGACGAATTATTGCCTTCCCAGTCATTCGTTTCAGGGAGACACTAACATCAACCCACATACATCCCTTCACCGCTCAACTGCAAGAACAAAGGTCCTTTAACTTTATTTGTTGTCATTTAGTAACACACACATACACACATACTTCAGTATACCATCCATTTCATCATGTTGTATTCGTACCAAACTTGTACAAATATCACGTCTAATTATTGTGCAAAATTTAAAGTTAATTGTATAACAAGATGTTTTACTTTTAAATGTGTTAAGATTATTTGTTGCGTTTAGATTGACAAACAAAAATCTTTTTTGGATTTTTCGCAACTGAATAAAAATATGTAACTTTAAATTATTTGAAGCAAATATTTAATATAATTACATACCTTAACATGTAGACTAGTCTGTCTACAGAACGTTTCGATACATAATATAAACAATATTATTTAAGCAAGCATAAGGAATTATATCATTTACCTTAAGTTTTTATAGACACATAGTAGTTGCACAAATACTTTCATCCAATCGGGACTCATCAGTGCGCCGATCGTAAGAGAGAAACATTAATTTCAAAATAATTGTAAAATTTGTCAATTTGTTCGACGTGTAACCTAGATTTATAATTATTTATGATATTAGATAATTCTTTTCTATTATTTAATGTTTCTCTCTTACGATCGGCGCACTGATGAGTCCCGAGAGAATGAAAATATTTGTGCAACTACTATGTGTCTATAAAAACTTAAGGTAAATGATATAATTTCTTGTGCTTGCTTAAATAATATTGTTTATATTATGTATCGAAACATTCTGTAGACAGACTAGTCTACATGTTGAGGTATGTAATTATATTAAATATTTGCTTCAAATAATTTAAAGTTACATATTTTTATTCAGTTGCGAAAAGGCCAAAAAAGATTTTTGTTTGTCAAGATGTTTTACGTTGATTTTTTAAAGAAATTTATACAACCACCATTTTTTTGCTCCGTCTTAAATTCGTACCACAGTTTTATCAGTTTTTCTCTTTGTCACACTTATTCAGTTTTTTTTAATATTTTAATATGGCGACATTTTGTTTTGTCAACTTGGGTTGGTACCAAAATATTACCAGTTCATTCCTATGTAATACTCGATTTGTGTGCATAAATTGAGGTAAATTTCATTTTTATAACTCTATATCTACAATAATTTGGCAAAATATTGAAGAAAAAATTAAAAGAAACTTGCAATTTTTTTTAACTTGTGAAGAATCTAGCAATACAATTTTGACTACTTCGAAAAAAATATCTTTTTTATACCTTTTTGAGGTACGGCCTAAAAACTGGCTCTGTTTAATGAACTGTATAAAATAAGTATAGAAAGAAAATCATGACGGGCGTTCGTCTAACAAGATTTAGGAATGTAACCTCGAAATGTATGCCATTAAGTTAGATCGTTAACAAGGGATATTTAAATTTTTAAGTGGCACTGAGCACCCTCAAGTTAATTTGAACTTGGAAGCAATTAATAGTTCATTCTCGATCTTCCAAACTCAGTCACTGCGAGTTCCATCTCATTGGGGCATTAATAATGGCCAATGGCAAGTGTAGAATTTTCAATTAACTTCCTATTTAACTTTTGAATGTCATATAAATTTCTGCCTGCTTAGTTTTAATAGTCTCGAAAGTCTTGCAGCAGTGAATTTTAAGAAAATAATCTTTGTTAAAGTATTTTCAGTAAAAGATGCGATAGTTGATTTTTAGGAAATAAAATTTCATTTCAGAGAAATATCTATCGAATTGCGCAATAATCCGGCAGTTAAGAAACCTTTTTAACGACTGCAAATAAGGAAAAGCAAATTGGATTTGCTTTGTAGTCCTTCCATGAAAATCCGGCCCTTTGGGAAAATGATATTTTCACCGACTTTAAGATCGCAGATAAGTAAGAGTATATAGGCCAACTAGAAGAAACATATACTTAAACAGTATAGCCCAAAATCTCGTGACAAAAAACTGCAAGGGTTTTGTAATGGCTAATATTTCGATATGTAGTATAAAGGCGATACATGTGTCAACACACACTCGCAAGGTCAGGTATAGACCATCTGGCAGTGGCGCGCTTTGAAGTATGTTAAATGATTACATGCACCACTATTACATTTTTCTTTTGATAAAATATTTGATACATTAGCATTAGACTATGTCGCGATTATAAAAAGCGATAGCACAATACACAGAAAACTGTGCATGGGTGACACGATCCATAGCAATAATCTGAAGTAAAATACCTAAACTATAATATTGACAGCAAAATCACAAGAAATAAGTGTTAATAGGCGATTTAAAGCCACACAGATAGTAAACACTTAATAAACAATGCAACGAATCAGATACCCGCACAGACACGAAGGATAAATCGAATGACAAATGATAGAATAAATGCAGGCAGGCAAAGGAAAAAAGTATAAAAAACTAATTTTCAGATATTCGTATTTCCAAAATATTAGTTTAATTCTTTAAAAATATTAGGTAAATTATTCCACATTTGAAACGGTACAAACGCAGATGATTTGTTGAGGTATTCTGAAATTATTTATATATCTAGTTGGATGATTATGATCGAAGAACTAAAATATTTTCTAAGATACGGAGGTTCCCCACTTTTTTAAATTCTATATACAAATGAATATATATGATATTTTCTACAACTTTCAAAATGCCATTAATATATTTAAATAGGAATAACATGGCGACAAATCAAGACGGCTCTTAACCACTGGGCCTATCTGACCTTAAGTGGAGAGTGACAAAGTTATAACAAAGGAAGGCAACCTAAGGACTGTCGTGAGACTCCCTTGTTTGCTCCCAAGAAGACGACGGAAAATCAACTCCCTCATAGTGGTTCTCACAGGCCACTGTCCATTTTAGAGACACTGGTCCTGTTGGTCATAGACTCGACCTAGAGTCTAGGAGAAGGAAACTCCTTGGCACTATTTCTACCAGTGTCAAGGTAGGACAAGACTTTAGCAAGACACTTTTAACGCTGCGATGCTGCTTTAGGACGTGGTTAAGGATCTCCTTTTGAGGATGTCCAGACCTTCATATATTGATCTGTAAAAATCACAAAAATGTCAGAGGTTGGTTAAGTTGAGTCTAGTTGGGAGATATGCCGCAAGGGTCAATTTGGTCTGTCGTCTAGGTTTGATCTTGCCCTTAACTAATACTACCACTATTACTACTACTACTTTCACAATCAAATCCGATTTTATCTAGTTTTTTTTGTTTGAATTTCTTTCGTTAAAATGTTTCGACGTCGCCATTTTTAAAGTAGGTAAAGGGATTTGTCGTTTAAAATTATATTGCGAGGTTTATTAAAAATTGTTATTTTGGACAAATAGTTTAACATATGTTTTTAGTATATTTTTTAGACGATTTCTGAGGATTTTAATTTTATATTAGTCTTCCTTTTCGTCCTTGGCCAACTCTTTTTCTTTTTCTTCTATCGAGAGTTTTTAAATAACGTCTTAAATAAAACAGGCAAAACTTAAGAAGTCGAAAATCTGCTTTATTTTGCCAATTTAATCTGCTTATCTAAATCTTATTGTTACGATATGACAAAGTGCCCATATGCGATCGAAAACATATACAAAAAAAAATAAAAAAAGTATTATATTGCCTGTTCTAAAACAAAGCAAATTTCAGAAATTTGATTTCTATAGTAAACAATACAGCTTTATTCGTAGAATCAAATCTGGCTTAAAACAAAAAAACAAACAAAGAATTGAATCTAGCCGCAAATACGTAGAGTATCGAAGTGCACAAAACCGCTGTGATTCAATTTAACCATTCGAGGCGGATAATAACGGACAAATAAGCGCTTGAAAAACCACAATACGCCATAGTCTATTTTATACGGATTTCATCAGTAATATAGATGGAAAGTATTGCCCTGTTTTCGGCCTGTTGGTTGATGATTAATGACCACAAAGAACCAAGTGCAGAGAAGAAAAAAACAATATTAAACAAAAACTAATTGAAAATTGTAAACATGTAAAGGAGCCCAATAAATGCACGAGCAGGAATGAAGTAGATACATTATTAATTATTTAAAGAGTTATCAAATCAAATTTTAATATATTTATTTTAAAAACAAATAAAGAATGAGAATACAAAAGAAAAAAAAATATTTTTTCTGTTTTCCGTGATTTCCTAGACATGAATTATAATGCTTCTCGCCTATCCCCAATAATTACTGAAAAAAAAAGAAAAATGTATTCACAGTTTTGCAGAATCCCCTTATAAATAAATGCAACCCCAAAATCAGGGCCGGGAAAAAGTAATGATTAAAAAATCTATAAAAATATACTCCATTGTTTCCCACTGCGAGGGCTATGGGGGTGCAGCTACGTCACTGATCCCCAAGCTGTATATGAATGTATATGGATAATATGACACATGCCAACTTTCTAATTTTTAAGTCTTTTGTTACAGCCGATTGCTCTTATCTGTTTAATTATAGTCACAGAATTTTAAAACTTGGGATATGGTAATGTCATATAATAAAACAACAATTTTTAAACAAAAGGACAGTACTGTCGATTTTACGTCCATAAATTATTTATTCAAACACTAGTAATTAACTTTAGAGTTTAGAACGTGGTAACTTGTGACTTCCTAGTACAAGGTAGAGCATAAAATGTTTGTTCTTGTAAATTTCAAAATGTTAAGTTAGTTGTCTAGGACGTGCAAGTTGAAGGCCATATGTCTTTAAAGTGTACCAGTTAGGGGCTTAGCCATAGTAATTATTGACACCGGTACTTAAAGATCCAGATACATAAACGTTTAGCTGAAAGTACAGGCAATTTTCTTTAATATCGCTTAAGCTTTTGTATCAATTTTCGCCATATCGGTTTAACATTACACGTCAAATTCAAAAAATATATATTATCAACATTGCCTCATTTTTGGATACTTCTGTAGGAGTATCTATTTAATTATAAAAGCAGAATGTTTACACTTAGTTTAGAATAAGGTTGCTAAAATTTCATGGAAATCGATCCAGGCATTTATCATGTGGATTACAGCAAACAATCATATAGATAGACATATACTTAACATTCAACCTTCTTTGCCTGCGCAGTCGGGTAAATGAGTAACGATTTGACCCATCCCTGTGTCCTGTAAAAACTGTTTTAGCAGGTTTTATCATTTTTATACAAAAAATCAATAGACTTTGGGTTTTCTAAGGCTATTCCTTTGGGCCTCATCAGTATATGATATTACATATAGTTAATGCAAATCGTTTATCCAAATTTGTGATAAAATTTTCGTCGTGGAAATTGTTATAATGAGATTGCGGAAAAAACTTAAGAATTCGAATTGCTAATATTTAGCTAAGCTAAGCCTAAAAGAGAGTAGCAGATTTTTTTCACAAAATAATAATATTCTATAATATTAAATATTAACATGATGAGTGAAACTACTAATATTGATACACAAAACATATAATTGAAATTAATGGAAATTCTCTTTTTAAACATTAAACTAACTAGAGTTATTAAATTGATGTTATAGACAAAAAGAGACCGAGAAAAATGCAAGACAAGAGAACTCTAATTTATTCTGTAGACTGCATAATACATATTTATTTTCTTTAGGTTATTTTTTCACTGTTCCCTTTTGCTCTGGCTTGAATATCACACAAAACATAAAGTAATGTTTGTTAAAACGTAATTAGAGCTTTATTACAAGAATATCTTTAATGAGAGGGGTAAAGCAGTATTATTTGCTTCGAAGTTTCCACTACAGAGAAATTAAAATACTACGGACAATAGTTAATTAGGACTGGGACTGAGCTAAATTAAATTTGTTGTAAGATAATAATATATTCGACTCAGACTAATTATAATTAGTAAACTGGCTAACCGGTTGTATTAAGAGTTTTAAATTACAGTAAATCTCAGACAGTAATTGAAGTCTCCGCCTCGTCGAACACGTCTAGTTTTTTAATGGGAGATACCGTGCACCGGTCGCATTTAAGCAAAATGTACCATTATATAGTCAATAGTGCGATTTTCGCTGCTCTAATTGGTCAAGATCAAACGCTGGTACGTTTTGCCAAACGTGACTAAAACTCGGTATGTTTTACCATGTCTCGTACCGCATAGCTTGGTCGGACCAAACGCAGGTACGTTTTGACAAACTTTACTAAAACATGTTATAAATATAATGGCAACAACTCCTAAATATTTCAAGCAGAAGTTCATTGTATGGAATTGTGTGCTGGAATGTTGCAGAACCAACAAATAACACATAAAACGGTAAAAATTTTCTCGGATAGTCAAGCGGCCCTTAATGTACTTGAGAAGCGAGTCATTGTACATCTAAAACAGTTTGGAACTGCCAAAAGGTACTTGTTGGCCTGGGGAGCAACAATAAGATCGCCTTTATCTGGATACCAAGACATGCCGGTCTGGAGGGAAAAGAGTCTGCGGACCTTCTAGCAAAGAAAGGAGCAGAGACAAGATTCGTGGGACCTGAACCAGCTTTAGAAGTAGCCCACGAAAGGGCCAAGCGCGCAATTTTGAACTCGTTGAGGAAAAAGCTAATCTTTATTGGTTTGGACTGCCAGGTCTGTCCCATGCAAAGGCATTAATTCCTCTTCCCATGAAAAAGAGGATAATAGAAAGTCTGTTAAATATGAACAGAATTAAGCTCAAAACAGCAGTAGGCCTATACTTTGGCCATTGTGGTCTAAAACATCACATGCACAGGATGAGGCTTGAATACGAATCCGACTGCCGCCTATGTATGGAGGATGACGGGGCAGTTAGCCATGTGCTCCATATTCGTTAGAGATATTCTGCTACCCGAGAACTTGAAGACTACCTCTCCAAATGCAATGATAAGACTCACTGAGGATTTAGACTTGCTTGGGGAAGTGCAAATATGGGTGTGAGCCATAATAGACCACGGAGTCGAAGTGGAGGGTCGGTTTGATCCTCTCACTTTTAACCTGACCTAACCTAACCTATAAATATAATGGAATAAATGGCTATTACATATACATATAAAGCTATTATGGGATTTTAGCAATACAAGATAAAGCATGTTAACATTTTAAGGTAAAAATAATTATTATAACTAATAAAACTTAAAAACTGATTTGACTTATATTATAAATATAGTGTGTCCACGTAAATAGTCCTATGGGAATCTGAAGTGGGGCACTATTATCATTTATTAAATTTTAATAAATTATATTATTATAAAAATTTTGTATTATGTAATTTGTATCTTGTAAACGAAGCGTTTGCAGACTAATCTTTTATTCTTAGAACTGCCCATAGAATAATCCTATAAATGCGTGTATTGGAATTAGAAACTATGAAATGTTATATAGAATTTTAAAAGTAATTTAAAGGTGCCAGGGGCATACTTTTAACTTCTTTTTGAGATATTTTGAAAAAATTACTAAGATTTTAAAATATACTTTTTAACATCTGTGAAAACATTTTTCAAAGAAATTTTTCACGTAGAAAACAAGTGTCGTATTCATTTTTAATTTCGACAATTCGGTTATTGTAAACGTTCATCAACTTATTTTTTTATGGGCACCATATTGAATTATTAAAATTTTAAATAGCTTTTTTAAATTAAAAAAACCCTGATTATCTCTATAATTAATTAATTTAAGCCATAATACCTACCCTACCCTACCTCTATGAAAAACTAAGCTAAGAATGTGAAAGTTATTTTGCTCTAGGTCCAACCGTTCAGGTGCTATGACGGCTCAAAAATGTCAATTCTCAAACATCAATAAATCAAAAACAGTTGAAGATAGACATATAGTACCCTTATTAAAAAATACTAAGATTTGACCATAGAATCCAAAAATGTATTAATATATAGGGTGTTCCGTTTAAAAAACGCAACATCCTTGGCGTAAGTCTTTTGTTTCTCGTTCAGTTGTTTTTTTTTGTTACGATTTTCGAACTCTCTGAGCTAAAATACATCAATTGGCTATTTTGAGTTTCTTAAAAAATACTAAGGAAGTCAAAAAAAATCCATTTTTCCTCCTTAATGGAAGACCCTGTACATTTTGCTTAAATGCGCACTGGTCATAACGCCTGGAACTTAATAGAAATCCCGTAAATGTTAAGGTACAAAATAACCAACGAAACGAGATTTAAAAAGGAACTACACCTTGTGGTACAAAAATGGGTACAAATTTTTAATGTTGTAAGTAAATATAACTGTAAACTAGTTTATAACCTATATTTCGAAATAGTATCTATCAAAATACCAAAAAAACGTAAAGAAAAATAACGTTTTTATTCCACGCTTAAAGAGGGCTGTTAATAATGTGACTGTGACAATACTACCAGTTTTATGGTAAAGTTCGAAAGCATGTTTTGGTATTTGAAGAACGTTAACGGAAAGTCGGACTTCGCTCAAGGCAACCATGATATCGTGTAATGATACATTATATTTAGGCCGCGAGCCTTCGTCTTCTGTCCAAATAAAAAACATTGTCAAAGAACCCTTGACTTTAACTTACTTGCAAGTTTCTTTGTTACATTCAAAAAGCATTTCTGTTCACCACAAAATTGCATTTCCATTAGGTTTCCCCAAACAATATTATTAAAAAAAATGCGGTTGTTTCTTTAGGAATCTAATTTCGCCAAAAATTCGAAATCGCCGTATTCGTATTAAAATATTCATAAAGTTTCAATTAAGAAGGTATCAGAAACAATTATTTAATTGTGTTTTATCATTCTTACTCGGTTGTCATTTTTATTGACGGTGAAAAAAATTGTGCGAGTATTTTCATTAACTCTGTTAATAGCAGTCTTAGTTCTTGCTTAGCCATGGTCTCTTTTTTTCTCGGAGTTTCTTTCTCTTTTATTTAATAAATATACCATGTTCTTTTAAATTGCACACTTTTCAAATGTTTTAAGATGTCTTACTTCCAACACAACTGCTGTCGAAGAATTTTTTTTTTAATTTTCAATTCATTAACAATTTTTTAAAATTTTTATAATGAACGATTTTTGGATCTAAAAAACTATATTTTAACAGTTTCACTCTAAGAACAACATTCATTGCCATCTACAATCATTTCTCATGAACTGAATTAATATCGAAGTTTATTAAAATTATTTTGTTTCAGTAAGTCAGTTACAGAAATTAACACGAACTATATATAGAATATTTTTTATACTAAAATACTAAGTATACGTAAAATTATCTTCAGAGCAATTAAATAGTAGGGACAGTTTTATGTGAAAACGTTTTTTAAAATTTTTTCTCGAAACTGAAAGAAAATTGTACAATTACTGTAATAACACAAATTGGAGATTTCTTAAGTTTCTTTCAAATTATTTTTTTAAATTTACTGTACATGGTGAGGCAAAAAAAAACTCAGAAAAAGTAGGTTAGGTTAGGTCACGTCATCAACGTCACAATTTCGTTCTAGAAAATTTTCTTAGTCCATCCTAAAGCTATTTTTGGAAAGTTCAACAATACTACAATTTGTTGTGTTACTTAAAATTGTAGCTACTATACTCTGTATAAAGACATAAAGTAAATCGGGTGCAATGTAAAATTAAAAAAATATTACCACTTTCGGTTAATCAGTACCTGAAACTTGACTTCAATTATTGAACAATTCATAAATTAAAGTAACTCTTTTGGACGCGTTGATAGTCAAACATTACTACTGCAATATACATTTTTATTATTTTATAAACTTATTGTATTCCTATTTATTCCATAAACGAACCGTAGTACAAGAATTGGTGAAACACTTATTTTCAAATAAAGCATGAGCATCTTATTTGATAATACTTAATCGGATTACTTCTTCAACGTACTCATTCGTGCATCTTGTAATAGCAGTTTTGGCGCTGAGAGATAAGTTTCTAAAGTAATTTCAAGTTTGAAATCGAATTAATGGATTATTCATGATCTAATTACTTGACGTTGTGCCTCATTGCATGCCGAATAAGATAGAAACGCTGGATGCACAATTTGCAAATAGTTCCCCTTATATCACAGATGTGGGGTGTTATTATAAGATTGTTCGTTTGCTTGTAAATAATACTTTTCGTATAATATAGGGTAAGTGAAATATGAGGTAAAAAAAATTATAGTAATTAAAAAATCAGAAAAAACGACATTTTTTCATTTTCGGTTTTAAACAAAAATATTTTCAGCAAGTTTCGAAGTATGAGATATCTAGGTAATGGAAATATTTCAACCCATTAAAACAAAGTGTGCGCCTCTTACAGCTTAACAAACTTATGTATATACTCTCGAACAAAAGTAGAGCAACAAAGAATTCTTTTTTATTCATGTTTGAATAAAAAAAACATTGGGTTGTGATTTGTAGCTAAGTTAATAAAGTGCTATGCTTACACTAAAAGTAATATTTCACAATATTTTGGTGTACTTTAAATCAGTTTAAGATTTATAAATAATATGAATTATAAAAATTGGCGAGAATGGGTGCGAAAAAATTAGAGGAACAAATTATATTCAACAATATTTTATTGCATGGTATTTCAAGAAAAAAGTATTTAACACATTTTAGAACAATAACAATTAAAAATAATACATCTTTTTATTTAAAACACTAAGCCAGATTTTTTAGCAAGTTCGTGAGAGAGTTGTGCTGCACCAATTTACATGATTTTTTTAAAAATGGTCATCTAGTTACCGAGATCTTTCAACACTATTTTTTGTACTGATTTATTGCGTATTTTTTCTATGAAACCAATATGCTTCTCTTCATTGACATCTCTAGACGATGTAATGAATGCGTCCCATATTCTTATAATTCTAGTTAATAATTAATAGCATATCCATTATTATTAATTACTTGCTGACAACGGCGCGGCATTGAAGGAATCAACTTTTGAATGATTAAAACTTCACTAATTATATTTTTTATGTGGAAACATTGAATGCGACGTTCTACTTTGTACCAGATATTTTCAATGGGGTTAAGGTCTGGGGATTATGCAGGCCACTCCAAATCTCGAACGTTATTTTCCCCAAACCTCTGTTAAACAACTTTTGAAGAATGTTTTGGATCAATGTCCTGTTGGAAAATAAAACGCAGTGGCATTTCCCAATCTGCATAAGGAAACATAGTATTTTGCATGATATCCCTATATATAAATCGGTCCATCAAGTCATTAAGAAAGCGTATAAGGCCTACCCCATTCCATGACAAACAACCCCATAAAAAAACACTGCCTTTCCCATGTTTAGTTATACTTAGGCGCTACGTATTTAGGATTAAACCTTATATTGATTGGCCGTCTCACACGTCTCAGTACATCAGAATTAAATATTTTATAATGGGTTTCATCACTACTAAATATAACTTTTCTCCAGTCATGAACAGTTCAGTTTAAATGCCGTCGTGCAAATGCCAACCTTGTTGCTCTATTTCTTCCCGAAATTAACGTTTTTTTAGCTGGAAGTCTACTAAAGAACTTTGCATGTACTAACCTTCTTTGAAGTGTTCGTATACCAATCGAAATGTGTGGAATTTTGGCAATAATTGTTGGTGAGGATTTCCAAGGATCATTTTGAGCAGCTCTACTGTTTTTTTTTCTTTGGCCTTCCCGATTTTCGTAAATTTTCTAAGTGTCCTCTGTCAATATACGATGAAATTATTTTAAATACGCTGTACTGGGTAACACAAACTATATTGAAATATCGGCTTGTGTGGTACCTTCAATGAATGCATTCACAACTCTTTGCTTCAAGTCTTGCATTAATTAATTTACATTTGCAAGATTAATTTAGCACATATTATGTCAAAAAAATAACATAAAATAAGCCCCTCAAAACTATGTTTGCCTTTTTCACTAAAACCCTCCTTTTGCACAAATTATTTAAATGTTGCTCTACTTTTGACGCGTTGCTATTTAAAATTTAAAATTAAATGTCAAAATAAATTCATTTGTTTTCTTCAGGACAATTCTGGTTATCACCCATAATCAAAGCCTACTTTGTTCTCTAGCATATTATAATACATGGATAATTCTAATATCCCGATTTGCGTATATTTTTCGAAGTATTGCTTTACTTTTATCCGATAGAGTATGTCCGACTGAATATTAAATGAAATCGGTTAAACGTGCTTTTATGCATTTTATTTATATTAAAGTATTAAATAGAGTGTGCATTTCTTTAAGATATATACAAAGTAATTTCATAGCTATTAAATCTTATTTTTATTTTATTTTTTAGATAACACAATATATATAATTTATATAGTAACTGTTGCTTTAATTGATTAACCTAAGTTTAGGACACAAAAAGTCCGGTTATCAGAAATACCCATATAGATACTATAAAGGCTCTATAATAGCATACCAAAAATTACATATGTGCACTATTTTATATGATATATGAAATATTTGTTCACTGAGTACATGTGTCTGTTTATGTTTATAGGTACTCTTAAAATTTTTATTGTAATGTATTTTAATTTATTATTATTTTTATTGGTTATATTAGTATGCAATATTTTTAACCGACTTCAAAAAAGGAAAAGATTATCAATTCATTTTTATATATTTTTTTAATGCATGTACACCATTGACTCAACTCCGGGATGGTTTGACCAATATAGATGACATTTTTAGGACGATTCCGAAGTGATTCTATAGAAAGCATATTAAAAAAAACGCTTGAAATGCTTTGTTAAAATTTGGTATATTAAATTTACTTATCCATAGAAATATTCTGCCGCACCCTGAGTTACATACCCTCCTAAGCGGAATTTATTTTTTTTAAATATAAATTATAAATCTTAACACATGGTGAGAATATGTCACATATCTTTATTCTGGAAACAAAACATTTCTTATGTTAATGAGTGAAGTGTATATCGGGTGAAGGGGGACTAAGGGTAAAGAAACTTATTATAGAAATATCGTGTTTCATATGATTTTCGGGGTTTTTAATGGCACGAAGTTCAATTTTATTAATCATTGTGACAATAACTTTAAAACTCGATAAAATAATTTTTTTTATATAAAAACATTTTTGTCTTTAAAAGAGTGGCCGTGATCGATTAGGTTTTGATCGTTGTTAACTTGTATTGGTTGCTCATTTAGATAAAATTGCAGGAATTAAAATGGAATCAATTTTATATACCGCTTTATTTATCGTATGGCAAAGACAAAACGAGTTATCGCACAAAAAACAACCAATCTGAATATTCTGGGGGTTGCACATTCATTGGGGGTGGTGAAATTTTTTATATATTTTTCGTGACTCTCACATCTAACTAAAAAAATTTTAAAAATTATACTTAAAAATCATGGTTTTTAGATTTAGACCGTGTTAAATTAGAATTATTTTCCCACGTTTCGCCTGCGATTGCACGAGGGATCTTTAGGGATGCACAAGATCAATGAGTTGAATGAGCTACGATGAGCAGAGTTCAGGTATTTATACCTGACCTGTGCCCACCGAGGCGTGACTCATTGTGATTTTCACAAGTGATGTAGCACGTAGGCCTGCATATTTGATAAACAATCATCCCAGTGAGTCACGCGTCCGTGGACAATGATCGGGTATAAATAATTAATTTCTGCTGATCGACGCTCATTCAGTGTTTTGATCTTGTGCAGTGAAGATCCCTGAAGATGCCTCGTGCAAACACAAGCGAAATGTCGGAAAGTAATGCGAATTTGACTCGATCTAATTGACTCCAAACGTGAAAGCTTCGTACTATGTTAAAAAATGATTATTTGTTTAAATTTATGTTTTGCAATATTATTTGAAATGATAAATTCAAGTTTTTGGCGAGACAAAATTGATGCAAATTTAAATTGTTAATAAAAATTAATATTTTTGAACATTAAAAATTTTCTGAAAACCTATAAAATATGCAACATTTATGCATGCAAGGGTATATTTAAATTTTAACATTTCAGTAAAATTAAATTAAATGTGTATATAACCAAAATATGAGAGATTTAAAACGGAGGATTATGCTCTTAATGCTACCTAATAAACAAAAACCGACATCGACATCATCCTAGATCCGCTCTTCTTATGATCTTTTTTGTTATTACGTAAAGTATAACAAATTGGAAAAATTAAACGGTAGCTGGTTCAAATCTTAGGTCACCTTTGCTACTTTTTTGGCCAAAATGTTGGTACACAAATAGTCAATTGCTTAAATACATTTTCTTCCTGCCACAACGCTGCCATATCTTGTTCGAATTCTGCTGATTTTTATTTAATACTATTTGTCAATATGATGAATATACATACTGGATAAGTAGGTAGTATGATATTATGTAGAGTTATCAAATTCCGACATTTTTTGGGATGTATTTATCGTAGTTCCTCTTTTTAATTACACAGTCCTGAATCGCACTAATAAACACTTCCATTTCTTCATGCAGTTTACCATCTCGAAGACATAACAGTGGTGCATTTTTATCATTTTCGGGGTTGTTGAGTGCAATTGGATACTTCCCATGTAGGGTTTTTTCCTGCCAGGATACATGCAGATCCTATGACGCTCTTTCTTCTGTATCTCGGCTTGATGTTCATAGAGTGTAGTTTATATCTTCATCGACGCAACATGGAATGATTAGATGCGCGGAAATATGATTGCATCTTCTTTTCTTGCTACTTGAAAAATTTAATTGTTAACTAATCCCCTTCCTTCCTGACTTCATAGGAGATATATTCTTTCGATCTCGCTTTTTGGATGGTGGGCTTGAAATCTTGTTAGGGTTGTTCATGTCATCCTATCTAGTGCATTGAGATCTGTGTCTGAGTATTTCAGAAGACCAAATGAGTACGTTAGTGTCGATATAGCATATCTGTTGATTAGATTAAGCAGATTTCCAGAATTATGCCTGGTTTTAAGTAGTTTGTTGAATCTTAATTTGTATTTTTATTTAAATTCCTCTTTTAGTTTTGTGTGATCAATTCGTTTGATCTGCTGTATGCCTAGATATATGTCTGTCTCGTTTGGAGCGAGTTGCTGAAAAGTGACTTCATTGGCTTCAAGACTCTTTTTTTTTCCTTTTTTAAGATGTATCTCAAAGCATTTAATATTAACAATATTATTGTTAATACTAAATATGTAAAAGAGATAAAGAGGTTTGATGCCTAAAAAATATTGAAAGCATGAACGTAAATTAAGTTTTTTACTATATTGCAACACCCTTGATAACACAATAAGAAAAAAAATTGGCTTGTCAGGCTACCACAAATGTCTTATAGTTATATTTAAATTGTCACAGTGAATTTAAATAGGTTATTAAAGAGTCAAAAATTAGCAGCAAGTTCGGAATTCAAAGTGGATTTGGCAACAGAGTAGAAGTGAAAATGAATGAATTTTTGAAGAGGAAAAGTTATAACTGTTGCTTTATCATTTCTTCTGATAGCGCTGCAGATTTTTTATCATTATATTAACGGGAAAAACTGTAAGATCAATTTCAACCAGAAAGGAAAATAGTTTAGTCTCTCAAAGTTTTCGAAATTCTGGATATTTTGTGCCATTTTTAACTTTATCCAAGACAAAAGAATTTATAAAAGGCCAGTTAAAGTTCTCGAACTTTAGATTATTTAAGATTAATGGAAAAATTACCTAAAAATGACAAAGAAATTCTTTAAACTGATATAGATTATATCCTATTGTCGTAGACATTAATGGGAACTTTTATTTAATATGTTTTTTCTTTGTGCAAATCGTTATTTTCCTAACGAAGCGCGGAAAGTTAATTTTCTCAGGCGAGACTTCCTTAATAAAAACACAACGGAGGAAAAATACTCTCTGAACTTAAGTTAGGGATGAAGTTTTTTACTAGTGGTATTATTCTTGGGCACTGATATCCGGTATTTGCTACACATAACAAAAATTGAGGTTGATTATATAGTTATATAGAATTATTCAACAGTTTTTAACTAAGAGAACTGAATATTAAAAACATAATATGTATAAATATATTCTCGTTAATGTTTTACGTTCCTACTTTACTGAAAAGAAATTTCCGAACCCAAATGTCGGACTGTGCGAAAAAAAATATTGCGCCCGGGCCTTCAAACCAAACCTAGCGCCCTCCCAGATATACAAAATAAAATGCAGGGAATTGAATTTAGCCCCCCTCTTTTCACACGGCCCCGCCCAAATAAGTGTGGTAAGTTACTTTTCGCGCGCTAGCAAAAAATTTAATTACAGACAATGGATAGTAAATAAATTTATTAGTCTACACTAACTGTTTTGTGTTATTCTATTTATATATCATTACTATACAGGGTGTCCCAAACTGATTTAGCCAGGCTCTAGTTCCCAAACCGTTTGAGATATTTAGTTGTAATAAAAACTAGAATTTGTAGCTATGAGGATACTTTAGAATGGCGTCGAAGAAAAATGTTTGAAAAAAAATAGTCCCAAAAAATTCGACCCTAAACCTTAAAATTTTAAACGACATTGTATATTTTTTACATAATTTTGTAGGATTGTAAATTCCTTATTCAGCACTTTTTTCCGATTAAAAGTCGGTTAAGAAATAGCTTAGAAAATTAACATTTTATCTTCCTATCAAGTTGGCCATGGGGTAAATTAAAAATCCGCTTAAAAGAAAAGAAAACAATATCAAGTTAGCCATGATTCTATAAAACAAAAACAAAACATTTTTGACACTTGTTAACTTAGAATCATATCAGCGTATACTTCTGCAGTAATAAAGAACCTCACTTGCACTCTCATTTAGTTCAATTTGACAAGTGTCAAAAATGTTTTGTTTTTGTTTTATATTGATATTGTTTTCTTTTCTTTTAAGCGGATTTTTAATTTACCCCATGGCTAACTTAATCGGAAGATAAAATGTTAATTTTTTAAGCTATTTCTTAACCGATTTTTGATAGGAAAAAAGTGCTAAATAGGAAATTTACAATCCTACAAAATTATGTAAAAAATATACAGGTTGTCGTTTAAAATTTTAAGGTTAGGGTCGAATTTTTTGGGACTATTTTTTTTCAAAAACATTTTTCTTCGAAGTCATTTTAAAGTATCCTCATAGCTACAAATTCTAGTTTTTATTCCAACTAAATATCTCAAACGGTTTGGTAACTAGAGCCTGGCTAAATCAGTTTGGGACACCTTGTATAAAAATTATATTTCACAGTTAACTACATGTGGAATATTTTTGGTTTCCTACTTTGTTACTTTAATTACCACGTGTAACTTGATTTGAAGTTTAAGAAGTGTTAAGTACCTAATAAGAGAATTACTCGAATTGTTATTTAAAAACAGAACTGTTTGATTTTCTTCTTCGTATACTATTTACAAAATGTACCCAAAATTGTTTGATATATGCGCCAAATGGGCAGTTTTAGCAGTGCATATTTATATCTCGAAAAATAAATATATTTAAATTACATACATGTTATATTATTAAACCAGTTTGTATACTGAAATTATGACATAGTTATAGTTAAAGCTATTTTTTACGTATATTTTATACGTCATATCCTTGATTTATATTCAACAATAACTGGTCCTGATGACTGCTTAATATAGAGCACCTTGAATTGTACTATTTAGTCAAAACTAGCTGAACTGCTGTTTATAATGCATTTATTATCACGTTGCCAACTTAGTAATTTTCACTATAATTTCGCTAGAAATGCTAATTTAAAATAGATATTTGCACTAGTTAGATTAATGATTATTAGTTAATATTAGTAATATTGTTATTATTATTATAATATATAATATAACCGGGTTTTACGCAATAAATAATTTTGTGGAATAAGGCCTAAAATACCGTTGATAATTTTGCCACTGTTTGATTTTATGTAAAGGGCTAAAACAAAACAATTGATTTTTTATTTGCCTACATTTTGACGGTACTGATTTGTTTTTCCAATAACTCATGTCATCAATATTTTTTAAATGGCAAAACGGTCTTCGTTTGCAAGTCTTTACATGAATAGTGCGACTTGAAATTTTAAGAATTTTCGGCTAGTGTGTATTACAGTGCCAAACGCCTAAATTAAAATCTCTATTTTTGGATTTTTATAATATGAAAAGATAAAACAGCACTGTTTTTTTTTGACAGATGACAAACTGTTTAACTATTATAACTCGTATTTTTTTTAAATCAGTACGGGAGCATTTAGACTAGACAATAGGCTAATTCTGGTCGTGATACTTTCTGAAGAACAAAAGCTTGGGAGAATAGACAAATATATAAAAATATTTTAAAATAGCAATTTTTACTATTTAGGAGCCCTTCATTTTGAAATACTCTAACAAAAAGTTAGAAAAAATTGGGTAGGAACTTTTAAAAGAGCTTGAAGGTTTGATCCTTCTTTACTATATTTAGATTTTTCAAATATATCGGACTTCGGGTTTAGAAGTTTAAATAAAAGTGAAGTGAAGTCTGAAATTGCCGACGTCGAAATGTATTTTTTATTGAGGCTAAAAAAATAAAAGAAAAATGTAATAGTTTTGTTTTCCGTCAATAAGTTGTACTATATCAAGAGATTACATTGATACTGTCAACTTATTTTGTTGATATTTATTTTTAAAAACAGAAAACTTAAAATAATAATACGTAAGTACACCTCATAAATTTTACAAAAGCAAACAATTAATATACAATATACAGGATGTTATATAAAAAATAGAAGAGAATATGTTATCAAAAAAAAACAAAAGGCAACTTTTTTTCATAAAAGTTCATGTTCAATTTTTTTTTGTAAAAAGTTCACGTTCTGTTGTCCTTTGTGTTTTTTTCTATAACATTCTGCTTATGGGGTAATAATTGATAGCCGTTTTTTATAGTTTTTGAGTATGAACAGGGCTTTTGATTATAATTGCATCCCTGCCAAAATGTGTGGTTTTATAGATTAAAAAAGTAGATTACAAAATATACCCATATTGTACAATTTTTTTAGTATAGTTTGCAGATACATAGGTTATTTAGTTTCTTTGAAATCAACAGCACCTTTGGTTTTTTTACATGATACACCCTGTATATTATATATCCATCAAACAGGTCTCTTCTTGTTAATAATAAATACACTAAGGTTTAATATATTTAAAGAATTCCAAGAAATTTAAGAAATATGGTTCCTTAAGAAGCAATATATTCCTAGTGACTTCACTATGTAGTGGCACGTTTTCCTTCTCTTTCTCTACGACATTACCTTTTACGGCAGGATTTTTATCAAATTTCTCCTGTGTCTTTAAAGATAACGGTTTCAAACTTTGTATATTGATAATTTGAAGGACACGATCCATTTTATGGACCTATAATATACAGGGTGTTCTATTTAGAAAACCAAAGTTGAAGTTGATTTTAGAAAAACGCAATATCCTATTTGTCAACTTTTAATCCATGTTTCAGAGTTTTGCCCACTTCCGTTTTAACTGAAGGTGGCGTCATATGTGCATTTTTAAATTAAAACCTCCGAATTCTTAGTTGTATTTCCATAAATCGTTAAATTCTACAAAATGATAGTTTTTAGATTTTTGAAATCGACCAAAAAGTGGCGGAGCTATATGCATTTGTTTTATTTTGCTTAGCTGGCCATGCCACGAATATTAATGCAATTTTAGGCTCTCAATTTAAGCTTACTAAATATCGTAACTAATCTTGATGTAAATCATTTTAAATTTCTTTATACATTTTTTCTATTTTTGTTATTTTGTTAATGTATGAACTCTGAAAAAATTTATTTTTAAAACCAATGTAGCAACAATTTATTTATAACTTTTTAATTGAATTGCTTTAGTAATTAATATTAAAATTTTTGAAAATGTTTATTATGAATCTGAGTATGGCTAGTATATTAAACTAAAATATGCAAATAAATACGTTATTTATGGGTCATTTTCAAAATTTTTAAAAATTGTTACTAAAGCAATTGGGTTTTTACCATTAAATATAATAAAAAGATAGTGTTGCTATTTTTGTTTTTATAATATGTATCCAAACATTAAAAAAAACTATTTTTTAATTGATAAATAATACTGAAAAGTTATTTTATAACAAGAAACTTTAGACAGTTTTGCTTGTGTCCAAACAATACAAAAAAACTTTTTTTTTGATAAGTAATACTGAAAAGTTATTTTATAACAAGAACTTTAGGCAGTTTTCGTGCTAACTGCTATTTTCACTAAAACAAACGTCTCTAGCTCCGCCATTTATTATTTGATTTTAAGAATCTAAAAAACTAACAATTAGAGAATATTAAGCTTTATAGAAATGCAAATAAATGTTTGGAGTTTTTCAATTAAAAAATCATAGATTGCGTCACTTCCGGTTAATCCGGAATTGTCAAACTTGAGCAAAAAGTTGACAAATACTGTCCCATACATGTTCACGAAATTTCAAAGCAGTATGTAAAAAAAAAACAGAAAAAGAAGGCGTACATTAGTCCGTGGTCACCCGGTATATTTGCAAAAATCGTAAAAAATCGTACAGTTTGAGGAAACTTTTGTATTTAATCTTTTTATCTATAGAAATATGAACGTTAATGGGGTGTATATTTATAGCTAAACACCCTGTACTTAATTAAAATTTTGGTTTTTAAAGAAACAATAACATTAAAGATCGACCGTATCAATGTAATCTTTTGACATACTGCAAATAAGCTATCTAGCCTATACAATATTTAGTAAAGAGAAGGAGACAATTTCATTTATGTTTTTTATATTAGAAAAGCCTAATCGAAACGTCGGGACTTCAGATATAAGAAGCTAGTATTTTGAGTATCTTAAACTCGGAGATCAATAAATTTGAAAAATTTATTACCTCATATATTTGACATCAGACACGTTTGCTTGCAGAAAAAGTAGGGCACCATTGTAATTTTATTTTTATTTTAAACAGGAATTTTTTAAATATTTTATCATTCACCGTTTTGAATCAGATTTACGGAAATTTCAGAAATACTTTTCATATGAGCTTCCAAACAAGTTGTCACGTGACCTGACTTGACATATGTTGAAGAAGGGTAAGGTCGAAATGTGCTAAAATAAAAGATCAATTGACGCCTCTGGGTATTTTGCACAAAATCAAATTGTAACACAAATATAAACGGTTGTCTAGCCCTTTTTTCACTTTGCTATAAATTCGAGTTCTAATTTATTAATACCTTTTGATGATACAAAAATCTAATAAACATGTTCATAATTCTAATTTATATTATCGGGACAAAAGATGTGACTTAATTTTATATTATAAATGTTGTGTCGTTTATTTTATATGATTATTTTCCTGATATATAGGTTACTGCCACCGATGGAGATAAAGACAGACCGCAGAACATTGTTTATTTTCTGACCGGTCAAGGCATCGACCCCGATAATCCTGCTAACAGCAAATTTGACATAAACAGGACAACTGGCGAAATATTCGTGCTTAAGGTATGTTATTTTATTACTTATATATTAATTTCGTGAAACGGTTTATGTGTTTTACTGGAATTATCACTAGACAGGGTAAACTCAGAGACCTATTAGAAGTATTTAGGAAACCACTGGATATATTACTTAGAAAATTTGGCTTGTGCATAGGTAAAATAATATAACAAGTGCAAACCAAATTTCCAGAAAAAATCGAAAAAATGTTGAGCACTTATTTTCTTCAGAAAAGAAAGTTTTTTCGACTCATTGACCATGTGCACGAATGCTTTTAGTTACAGAAAAAAATGCGTGTGAAACAATTTTTGGAGTATATATACCTTTTGCACGCGTTTATATATATGTATATATATATACAAATATAAATATATATATATATATATATATATATATATATATATATATATATATATATATATTTACAAATATACCGGGTGGCAACGAATTTATTAGACAGGCCATTACTTTTAAAGTATTTGATGTATGTATGTAAGAGGAGAGTTTTTGCATATTTTTAACTTTCCGGTCACTTCCGGTTTCACCGGAAATGACTCCAGTTTCGATTTTTTAAATGGAACACACTGTACATTTTTGGATTCCTGAGACAATTCTGAATCAGAATGTGACATTTAAAAACTTTTTACGCCTGCTTGATTTTTTATAGCCATTTTTAAAATTGCATCTGGGGGGCCATGACCGGACGCAAATTAATCTAAGGGCCTGAAATGATGACAGAATAATACAATCGCTAAGTCTTAGTGATTAGTCTGATAGCTAGGAACAAGAGAAGTTGATAAAATCAAATTTCTGGGTCAAACTATTTTTTTTCAAACGGCGACCCTTTTTACCACTTTTTGAAAAGAGGAACTTTTTTGCGATTTGATTAAAAATAAGCTCAAAACTTGAATATTACTAAGAAAAATACTCGATAATCAGTTATTTATTTTTATCAAGTGTGCCATGGATAGCCATGCTGGATATTAAGTAGGATTTTTTGTTTTGACAGTGACGGTTACCTATTCTTTCTGAGTAGACATAAGATATCTTTATTTTTCTTGGTTTTCAGTATTATTTTTGTTTTCAGACGTCAAAATAATGAATTGATAAAACTGTTTCTTTAAGAAAAATTAATCACAAACTGGGTTTAAGTCATGAATAAGCTAGAAAAATACTAAAGAAACACGGATATCGAGCTTTTAAGTACCAGTTACATCAACATTTGTATCCTGACGATGGCGACAGACGGGGTATTGTTTTGTGATTGGTTGCTGCAAAATTGTAAATTGACCCAAATTTTATCAACTTTATCTTATTTTCTAACAAAACACTAGTTACTGGACCCAACAAAATGAAAATGAAATGAGAGTAGAAAATTTTCAAGAAAGGTTTGATGTCAATGTCTGGGCTGGTGTCGTTAAGGACAGAATAATTGGGCCAATTAACAGGGGTTAGATACTTAAGCTTTCTCCAAAATGAAATTGAGCAACATCTTAATGATCTACCTTTAGAAGTTTTACGTCGAATTTACTTCCAGCAAGATGGACCACCGCCTCACAATACCAGAGAAGTTCTTAATTATTTAATTGAACATTTTAATAATAAAGTTATTGAACTATTTGTTAGCCAAAGATACAGATTTGCACGCCTAAATTTGTTGACGATATCTGAAGAGGGGCACCAGAAAACTATATAAAAATGCTGTTCCGAGCGTTAGGCGTATAGGCGTGCATTCTTTTCATCAACAGAGATAGGCTGGGCAGACTTTGCGTGACATAACACATAGATAGATCCAACGCAAGTAATCGGATCAACCAACTGTCACAATTAAAAATTCTACTTAATATCCAGCATGGATATCCACGGCACACTTGATAAAAGTAAATAATTGATAATCGAGTATTTTTCTTAGTAATATTTAATTTTTGCAGAAAAATTCGCAGAAAAACCCTTTTTTCAAAAAGTGCTTGTCTTAAAAGGGTCGCCATTTGAAAAAAAAACAATTAGACATAAAAATTTCAACTTCTCTTGTTCCTAGCTATCAGACTAATCACTAAAACTTAGCGATTGTATTATTTTGTCATCATTTCAGGTCCTTAAATTAATTTGCGTCCGGTCATGGCCGCCTAGCCCGCACATTCTGATTCAGAATTGTCTCAAGAATCCAAAAATGTAAAATTAGGTATACGATATATAACACAAAAAAAATAGAACGACCAGGAGAATATAAAAAATATAGAGCATTTTTTTAGAAAATGGATGTTGCTACTGATTTAGGATAGAAATGGCAACGTCGCACTATTAAAAATATTTTAGGAAGTATTTTTATGTTCACCATTGCTCTTAGCTAAGTTTTCAAACTCATGTATTCGGTGATTCCCCAGATACGTCTAATAAGTCACTGAGTGTGAGCAACCTGTATTTATTTAAGACAACATGACAAATTTCGCCACACAATAGCTTCTTCAGACGTTACATCTCGTGTGAAGAAACCTTAAGCGTAAATGTCTATTTATATATCTGCGGTTAAAACAATTATTAGCATATGTTGTTTTATTTATTTATTTATTTCTCTATTGCGCAATATCCTTTGCTTGTTTATATTTTTACATTTTGTTCATGTAATTTTAGCATACGTTGAATTTTAAACGAACGAGCTTTTTCAGAGTTATTTGTTTCATTACTCGTCTGTGTTTACAATAAATAAAATTTTGTTATAAATATGCATCTTATTGGTCCTGCCAGTTAAATAATTTTACAGGGAAAGCTAATAATTAAAAAACTTCTGATTTACAAAATAAATAGTTTGCTAGGAGTATCATATTTTGATGATACATATTGATGATAGATACATAGATTTTAATCTCCCTTCTTGTACCACCCGAAAGCTGCAAGACCGTAATAATCCAGTTACATAAAATTGAATAAGTTAAATTGTCGTAGTTAGTTGTTGAGCACATGGTCCGCGTGGCTCAGTGGTCGGAGCGTTTACCTACAATGAGGAAAGTCCTGGGTTCGACTCTCAGCGAAGACGAGTTAACTTTTTCAATTTAATTTGTCTAAAATGTCAATGAAATAATTTTAGGATGTTTGATTGAGTTTAACATTCGAGTTATATTCGTAATACCTTTTATTTCAAACGTCAGGTTCTGTTTAGGTTAATTCTTTTAAACAATCCGCCCTATACGCTGCTACTAGCGACATCAATTTTTTGTATTTTTAATTTCTTCCTATATATTTTAAGACCCTCGAAATGTTTTGTGTAAGCTTCTTAAGAAGTTTTCCCTAATTCCCTGAAGTTTTAGAAGTTTGAGATAAAAAGGGTAGGACGATCTAACCAAAACTAAAAAATATTGTGCTGAGAAGTTTTTACTGACACATCACTTTTTCTTTTTTCTCCTTATGCTGTTGCTTAACAATAGAAGTGACACAAAAGATAGAAGTTCGCATATAGAGTCTTTGACGTCTGTGTCGATATAACGGGGTAACTTATCAGTGTGTTAAAGGAATTTTAACCAAGGGATTGATACTAATAACAATGGTTTATCTATCGATTACGATAATGTTTCAAGATTTTTCAGAAAACTCTTACTCTATTTGATTTTGCAAAGGAGGGTAACGTGTTTCTCAAGTATCTATGTGTGTATGTGTGTGTCGTTGTTTGTTACCTCCAACACTTACAGGCTACCGATTTGTATGAGTAAGGCATTAAAGATTAATGCTTTTAAAAACATCAAAATGGCAAAAATAGTGCGGCATTTTTTCCATCTTAAAAAATAAATAAATATTACTGAAACGCATAATAAATTAAAGCGATATATATATATATATATATATATATATATATATATGTATATATATATATATATATATATATGTATATATATATATATATATATATATATATATATATATGTATATATGTATATATGTATATATATATATATATATATATATATATATATATATATATATATATATAGACGAGAAAACAAATCAATTTCTGTGCGGTTCTTTGTCGTGAGAAGTTATATGAAAGAACTAAAGATGAGGAAATTACTCCTTTACCATTGTGTCATGAAGCGACCAATACGTGATAGTCTGTTTATTTCAGAACTAAGGAGCCCTTCTACTACCGTGGTATCTTCCCCGGCAATGCTCTACACTTTTTACAACCAAGAACCGCCCACCGACATTGATATTTCTTTTCTCTTCTATTTTGCACAGATGGGTCGTTTTGTGCTCCCAAGAAGGTCGCATCTAAAGCGAATTAGTGCATTTACAGATGGCGCCACTGGTTGCCTTTCGCTCATCCACTTTCAAAGTCAAACGACATAACACCTTGTTTGTTTCAGTGTTCAATTTTACGGATAAAATGGAAATTAAAATGAGCAAATCCTACCGAAGCCCTATTGGAAATAACGTACAATGAAATTGTTTTGATGTAAATCATTTAGAATTTCTACAGCTTCTCAGACGCATCAGAAATTTTAAGGTGATGCTTAACATCCCCCTTAATATCCAAATCTCCAACATATCTCATTTTGATTTACCGTGTTTGAATTATTCCGTCTCTTTCCACATTCAACATCCGATTGATTTAAAATATCATGTAAATAAACGTCTATAACTTTAATTTCCACATTAAAATATGACAATTTTTTCGACATACAGTGACTTTTTTCATCCGAAAAAGACACCGTGTATCGAAACACTTGTCATGGTTTAATATAATATAGTGGAAATTTACTTAGGCGTTTTATTCAATTTATTATGGAATTCCATCTAACTCAATTGAATTTAAAATATTCTATTTTAATGCAGAAACACGTTCATTAATTCGAAACTTATCCATCATAAAATAAATTATGTGATTATAAGTGTCAATAGCAGAATATATAATTTCCATAGCACCCTACTCAAAATAGATTATCTAGATGCCTAATCCGTTATAAAAAAGTTTAATTGGACATTTTTAGACACAATAAAAATAGTATATGCGTGCATAAAGAAATAATTACTTAAATAGAAGATTTTTTGTTTACTTTCCAAAATTTTATTTACCTTTCTATAGAATGCGTCATACAAATTTACGTGAAAGTTTAATTTAAAATATTCTAGGAACATTACCTTCTATAATTAGACTAATTACGAAATAAACTGTTTATGTTGCATTTTACCTGAGGTGAGGTAGAACTTTCCAAATTGAAGAAATTTAACCATACTGTTGGTTACATATTCCAACAAAGCTTATTATCTCAAAATGGAATTTGAAATTTCAGTTTAGCACTGTATTAGATTCTAGTGTTGATAATAGCACTGTGACCCACAATTTAGGGCAATTCACAATTCTGCTATATAGGAATCTATCTGCAATTTATAACAAGGTATAAAGGGGGAAGGAATACAATTCTCGCGGCTCTTTAAGGGTCCGCTACGATTTATGTATAGAATTACCCATTACGGAAATTATTAGACATTAAGCCTACAAGAGCTGCGGTCTTTGTGATGTGAAAGATGAAATTTATTAGCTTAGGAATAAAAAAGAACTCTATAATTAGGATACTTAAGAAAAGGGGACGTTTTAATGTTACTTTTCAGAAAGAGACGAAGGTTTGGCGAAGAGATTTTTTTTGGTTAAGTGGTTGGAAATAATTTAAGATGTTGGAAAAAACTGTAAAGAGCCTATAACAATAAACTTCCATTGTAATAAATTCTCTCTTTTATAGGGGAAAGGAAAAGAGCTATGTACAGCTTGGTCATTTTAACTTGTCCATATTTTAATTTGTAACCTTTCTTAATTTTCAAGATATCAAAATGATCCAGGTAACACGTTGTTTGTCCAGTTATCAAGTTTTATGTAACTTAAAAAATATAAGTAAGATTGTCAAAGATGTCAAGAAAATTTCCTTTTTTAAATGTTATAGGTACCGTGTATTTCTAATAAATAGGTCTCTTTTTTCGGATTCTAAATATACCGTGTTTAATACCTTTATACTAAAAATAAACGAGAAAATAGAAAACTTCGCCCTAATAGAAATGTGATGAAGAAAGAAATATACAGTTGGGCGGCTGGATGTTACTCATACGTCATCAATCGATGAAAATATCAAAGTAGTGCTTTTTAAACATCGTATTTCTCTTAGCGATTAGTATCCTATATCAATAGTAAAAGAAAAGGATGAAAGATGAAATATTATCTTTCGAATATAGAATATGTTAAAAGATTAAATTTCTAAAACGAACTTGCTAAACAAAGACATCAACATAGGCAGGCTTTTCACGTCAAAGCCTCAAACGTCGGTTTGTTTAGAGGTTATTATTGTCATTTTATGTTGTTCGTCTTTGTGTTTTTATAAAGTCTTGTGCCGTCTAATCTTCAAATCATTCCTTTTAAGAAACTACTTTTATTGTGGCTAGTAAAAACTGTTATTAGTTAATAGTAATTTAATTTATAATTATTCTTTATCTTTATATCTATAACCATAATGACTTTTTCAATATATAATCTTCGAAATTTTAATTTGATAAATATGAATATATGAATAATGACGCATGGGTAAACATCCAGCGGATCACCTGTAATCTTTTTCATCCACGTTGCTCTTATGGCCCATCTTTTCATCATTTTTTCGTTTATTTGTGAAGATAAATATATCAAACCAAGTACATTTAGAAATAGATGCCTATCTATTAAAGGTAATATTTTCAGGGTCTGATTGGAAGCTTTATTTATGTTTGAAAATTAATGACACTTTTTTAATATTTCTCTAATAATATAAAAACCTTGGTAACTGACCATACAAATTGGTTTTTGGATCTAACATAATTGTGATACCTTAAAAAGTTATTTGAACGAAGCTGACGTGACTTATAGATATCAAAAAGTAGTTCACTAAAAAATCTTAGAGGATATTATTATCTGAATCGCCAGCATAAGCTAAATAAAATAATATGAAAAAAACTTTTTCATTCTATTAAAATTCATTAAAAATGAAAAAATAATATGAAATAACTGAGAGGTAGATCTTATAATGAATACAGATAATAGCTATATTACTTAAAATTAGTACCTAACAATATTATAAGCACAATTATTAAAATATTTAAGCTAGTCGGTTGCTAAAACCTAAAACGATATTAAAAACATAAAAACCGAGTCACTGCTTAACCACACTAAATTTAGCCGTAATAATAATAAACAATCATGCAACGCAAAATTAAAGTGTACCAAATGTATCTACTAATTTCAAAATTTAATAATCGAAAAAACGATGGGCGGATTTAAACTTTTTTCAAAATCTAAATCTTTAGTTTTCTTATTTTAAAGTCTTTATAAAAGGAGAACCTATTACGACGCAATTTTATATACAGGGTAAAATACACTAGATTGTTCGTACTAAGCTTGGTTGACGTACTGAGATTTCTTCTATTCGCTAGTTTTTGAAATTCGTATTTAACTTAAATTTGCTCTTAAATGCAAATTCAGTAAAAAAGTAGTTTTAAAAAAACTAAGTAATAAAAAAGCAGCCGAAAACAGTATGTATTAATATTTTTATTAACATAGCTTAATAATAGAATAGCAGTTTATATATTTTTTAAAACGTTATTAATTATATATAATGCTTAATAGCTGGTATGACTACCAAAAACTTGAAGTACAGTTTGCATTTCCCTAGGCATACTAGCAGCTAAATTATCCGAGGCTTCCTGGAGTAATTTTCGCCATAAAGCATGCAAAATGTCATGTGACTGCTTCTGATTTAATGTATGTGTTAGTATATTCCAGGCATGCTCTATTGGATTAAGGTCCGGGAAAAGTCCTGGTAACCTAAAATGATTAATCCTGTTATTTCTAGGACCCAATGATATCTCGTGTTCTGTAGTGTGGCACAATGTCATCTAGAAATATAATATTGTTTTCTACGTGTTAGGCTAGAGAAACTACCATTTATTCAATAATATCATATTCATTGTCTTATAACAAATGTGCAATAATGTACGTCCCCAGTAGCAATCCCTGCAACTTTCCTAAATATGTGCCCCTTGGTCAGCATTCTCAAATTCTTCTGGAGTCACTGTATAGTCCAAAGCGAGACTCGCCACTAAAAAAACATTGTTTGATTGGACTAACCAGTTTTGTAGTCATTGACCCACTGGCCTACGATAAATCAGATCTGCTTCTTAGAGCCGTCTTCTAACCTTGTCTCTTGATACCTCAAGTTTAATAGCAGCAATGAACCTCGTATTATTGTGATGTACTTGTTGGTCCCCTTTTAGCTATCAAAGTAATAAGTCAATCTTGACGCCCTTAAAGCTTCTGTCTTTCGACCTTCTCCTTGGTGAATTGAAGCCTAGTTTCTAGCCGACTTATTATAATTTAGGTTACTTGAAGGCGCTCAGCTACTTCAATTTGAGCATACGAATTTATAACAACCCAAAAGCTCTACTCACTACCAAAGTATTTAATTAATGTCTAGGCGTTTGGGTATTCCATGGCATCAGTATGAATTTTATGAAGTAAATATGACAATCATTTTATTTAAAGTTAGGTGATGATTAAATTTCATTTCGGTGAAAAAGGCATATTTCCTAAAAACTAAAGACGATTTTTAAAACCCAACGCAAGAATACCCATTGTTTTTAAATGTGTTCAGATTATTTGTTGCGTTTAGATTGACAAACAAAAATCTTTTTTGGCTTTTTCGCAACTGAATAAGAATATTTAACTTTAAATTAATTGAAGCAGATATTTAATATAATTACATACCTCAACATGTAGACTAGTCTGTCTACGGAATGTTTCGATACATAATATAAATAATATTATTTAAGCAAGCAGAAGAAATTATATCATTTACCTTAAGATTTTATAGACACATAGTAGTTGTACAAATACTTTCCTCCTATCGGGACTCATCAGTGCGCCGATTGTAAGAGAAAAACATTAAATAATAGAAAAGAATTGATTTCAAAATTTAAAATGTGTCAGTTTGTTTGACATGTAACCTAGATATGAAAAAAATGATAGTTTGCAGCCATCTTTAACGTTATTTTTAAATGTGTTCAGATTATTTGTTGCGTTTAGATTGACAAACAAAAATCTTTTTTGGCTTTTTCGCAACTGAATAAGAATATTTAACTTTAAATTAATTGAAGCAGATATTTAATATAATTACATACCTCAACATGTAGACTAGTCTGTCTACGGAATGTTTCGATACATAATATAAATAATATTATTTAAGCAAGCATAAGAAATTATATCATTTACCTTAAGTTTTTATAGACACATAGTAGTTGTACAAATACTTTCATCCTATCGGGACTCATCAGTGCGCCGATTGTAAGAGAAAAACATTAAATAATAGAAAAGAATTGATTTCAAAATTTTAAAATGTGTCAGTTTGTTTGACATGTAACCTAGATATGAAAAAAATGATAGTTTGCAGCCATCTTTAACGTTATTCTTAAATGTGTTCAGATTATTTGTTGCGTTTAGATTGACAAACAAAAATCTTTTTTGGCTTTTTCGCAACTGAATAAGAATATTTAACTTTAAATTAATTGAAGCAGATATTTAATATAATTATTAAACATTCCGTAGACAGACTAGTCTACATGTTGAGGTATGTAATTATATTAAATATCTGCTTCAATTAATTTAAAGTTAAATATTCTTATTCAGTTGCGAAAAAGCCAAAAAAGATTTTTGTTTGTCAATCTAAACGCAACAAATAATCTGAACACATTTAAAAATAACGTTAAAGATGGCTGCAAACTATCATTTTTTTCATATCTAGGTTACATGTCAAACAAACTGACACATTTTAAAATTTTGAAATCAATTCTTTTCTATTATTTAATGTTTTTCTCTTACAATTGGCGCACTGATGAGTCCCGATAGGATGAAGGTATTTGTACAACTACTATGTGACCATAAAAACTTAAGGTAAATGATATAATTTCTTATGCTTGCTTAAATAATATTATTTATATTATGTATCGAAACATTCCGTAGACAGACTAGTCTACATGTTGAGGTATGTAATTATATTAAATATCTGCTTCAATTAATTTAAAGTTAAATATTCTTATTCAGTTGCGAAAAAGCCAAAAAAGATTTTTGTTTGTCAATACCCATTGTGTTAATCTAGCTTACAAATTGTATCTGAGAACTTTCTTCTGTTTTGACATATGTGAAATAAAAACCTATAGTAGAACATTTATATGCATTTTACCCTATATAATTAAAACGCGTTGTAATAACAGAGTTTAAAAGAAGAAGAATGAATATTTAGAATTTGAAAAAAAAGTTTAAATCGGCTCAGCGGTTCTTATATTATTCACTTTTGAAATTAGAAAATTAAATTTGATATCCTATAATTTTGCGTTGCAGGATAGTATATAATATACAATACTTAAAAAAGAAACGCTACTAGTAATGTTATCGTTCAACGATTTTTTTTTTATTTTAACGTACCATAAATTCGTTTATGCATCTTGATTGAACCAATACATAATTTTTTTTTGGGTTTTTAGCATTATACAATTTCGCTCCACAGTAATTCGCCTCCCTAAATTATTTCTGTCTAATCAAATAACCGAACCACTCTGTGTCGTATGCGAACCAACGAAGTGCAGCAGATGAAGCTCAATATACTCTGCCCGTCTTTTTTAAAACATTCTTGTCCTTGTACAACAGAATTGAATTTCCTTGCAATTATATTCATCTTTAGAATCTCTTTTTTGACGTCATACACCACGGTGCACTTGTGTGCGAAAAAACCAAAAAAAAATGTCCTAACCTAGGCAAATCAAAAATTTAGTTTGATCATTTAAACTAGGGTATATAGAAAATAGTGTTTTGATTAAAATTTAAAATTCTATCTTAATGCTAATAAAAACATCAATTGAATCACTCTTGTACATACCGTTACTTGTTCATACCGCTACCTATATCTGGCAACGTTGTCAATGCTTTGGCGGTTTAACGAATTAACATAAGTCATATTACTCGCTTGTCGTATATTTTCATGGATAATATTTTATTAAATATAACTTTGGAAAGTAAATACAGTATGTGTGTTTATGTCAATCTCTGACTGATTTGATTTCTATTCAGTACTCAACAGATTTGATTGGCAGCTGATTCCTCTTTATAAAGGGAGCGAAAAAACTAACTCTTATAATTATCGCCCAATTGCTCTACTACCAGTGCTATCAAAAATCATTGAAAGGTTACTGAAGAATCGTCTTATGCCATTTCTCCTTAAACATCAGATAATATCCCCGGATCAGTTTGGATTTTTACCCAACAGGTGTGCCATGTTCTCGTTGCTTTGCGACGTCTACTTATCCCTCAATAACAACCACACCACCGCCTCAGTTTTTTGTGATTATGCAAAAGCCTTTGACTGTGATGGTCATTCATAAGCAGGCTGAGTTTTTATGGAATCCGTGGTATTTCTTTAAATTGATTTATATCTTATCCCGAGAATAGGCAACAATTTGTAAGGGTAAATGATTTTGATTGTAAATCGATTACAAGTGGAGTCCCTCAAGGTTCGGTCTTGGGACCTATTATTTTTTTGTTATATATTAATGATATCACCAACCTAAAAATTAATGGAAAAACCTTTCTCTTTGCTGACGACACAAGCATAACATGGATTGATTTTGATACAATGTCATTACATTCTAATATTTCCAACGACCTTGTTATGATTAAGGTCCGATTCCAATCTGCTTTGCTTCAATGTGGATAAAACGGTGGTCTTATCTTTCTTATAAGGGGACCTTACAACCATTTCAGCTACTTAACAGCAATATTAAATACGTTGAGTCGGTTAAATTCCTGGGTTTCAATATTAATAACAACCTAAAACGGTCTAAACATATTAACATCTTCACTAAAAAAACTTTCTACCGCCTGCTTTGCCATTCGATCAGTTTCAAAAGAACTGGATGTGTCTTCTGCCAGACTTACTTATTTCTCTCTATTCGAAAACCATCTCCGCTATGGCCTTCCCTGTTGGGGATGCTGTACCCCGAGCAATTTCTTAGTATTTTTAGGCTTCAGAAGAGAGCAATTCGCTATTTGTTTAGTCTAAATAATAGAACGCACTATTTTGAAAAAATGTGAAATATTAACCTTCCTGCATTATTTATTTTAGAAACTGTCTGTTTGATCAGAAAACATATAAACACATTCCCGGAAAGGCCACAACACGTATATCCTACCAGAAACTCTAACCATGACATATACCTTCCCATTCCTTCCACAGAATTAATAAAATCATCCATTATTTACAACGCCATAAAACTTTACAATCATCTTCCAGAACATTTAAAAACAATCCCTATGTTTGCACTCTTTCGAAAAAAAAACAAGGTGTACCTCATTGAAAGACCTTTTTACTGCGTTGATGATTTTTATAATGAATAAGTCTCTTTAGGAAGTTTTTATTTGCTTGTTTACTTAAATCCTTTTGGGTGTCATGTTCCAGGTGCTAGTGTGGCATTTGAAAATATTTTATAAGGAATGAACTGTCTGAGTCCGTTAACAGAAATTATTTTTGTTACATATTAGATTAAAGTTATACATTTTCTTTTTTTTTATTACACTTTTCAGTACACTTTTTGTTTAACTTCACTTAATTTGCTTGTATAACGATAACAAAATAGAGTTTAAGGTCGAGTATTTTTAATTTCAATATCATCGAAATTATTCACCTCGCATATGTATTGTTTATTTCCTTTTGTTAAGGTTACCTGGATTCATTAACCGCTTTACGGCAATGTTAGGAATATAACGAATGTTATAATTACAATTTATGTATTTGCATTGACCTATCGAAAAATATGATTTTTTTTCAATTAATATTTCGTGTTTTCATTTTTTTGTTTTAAGGTAAATTTCGCTTTGTCCATAAAATTTTCCTGCGACAATAAAGCTTACTTTTGTTTGTTTGTTTAATTTAAGTATATATTTATATATTTAAAAGTTTTTAGATAAAAAAGGATTTACGTCGTTCTTACCGTAAACTGGAGTTGATAATGAGGAATAAGCACACTTAAAGTTAAAAAAGGTCAATTTTAATTTAAAAAAGAAAACACAATATTGATTACTAGGCAATAAGAAAACTTTTAAATGAGTTTTGATCTCATCTTTCATTAATACATTGAAATATAAACGTCCAAAGTTGAGCAACTGTGTTACCTCACTAAGAATCTCGTTTTATCGGCTCCTGGCAATGGGATTTTAATAATTCGGAAATTTTACACTATTATATTTCATGTCATATCGCATACGTTCTTATATGATTGATGACGTACGTGATACAATGATCGTCTAGTTACCTTACAACACTATTTTTTTTTTGTTTTATTCGGTATTTTTACTACAAAACCAATATGTTTTTTTTTTTCAATAACATTTCCAATACGTTTTTCTCCAATAACCTTTCTGGTGTGGTGAATGAGGTCCATATTCTTATAATTCCATCTAACGGAAAAGGCAGGACAGGGTCTGCCGGGCCAGCTAGTAGCATTTTATTTATCTACCTAAAATGTAACCTTTCATACCTATTTCGGGTGTGGACTTTATGCACGATGTTGTACTATCACCGTTGCTCTACCTAATAAGCATAACTCGTTAACAAATAAAGTAACAGCGTCGAGCTTTTCTACACATATTCGTCATTGCGTACATTTGGACAATATTTTAAAAGTTGCAAATTTAAGTTATTGGCATTTGCAAAAATACTCATTTTTAAGGGTTTTTCGTGATTTTATCAAAAATGAATCAACCCTCTTCCACTCTATGACATTTAAACCGATAAACTCATTTTAATAGGCAATTGTTTTTATTATCCAATTATTTTTTAGATGGCTTTATAAAAAATGACAATATTAGGATAGGTAAATGACGCAAACAAAACTTTATACAGCATTGTATATTTACGCTTGCTTAATATCTTTTAAAATAATTGAGATATGGAAAACATTCAGATCACCTTGTGTCTACATGTATATAGTTTCATTATTACTACAGCAGAAGTAGTTTATTAACTTTGTGTTTTTACTTTAACTTATCATTCCTTTCTAACAGTTTGGAAATATACCCGAGTATGTTAGTTTCACCAAATGTAATTATTGTTTTTTTATACATGTTAAATAATCACGAAAAAAAACTTGCAACTTCAGTTTTTATTTGTCCTGAGTGGACATATAAACGTACCAGGAGTTCTGCAAGAATTTTTTATTTACTCGTTTAAGGGTGTGGAGTTCCGTAAAGTTAGCTAAGTAGAGAAAAGTTTTCTGCCCGAAAAGTTTTAAGAAGCTTACGGTGTGCTTGGCAGTGGACAGGCGAGTTGGGAATGTATAAACTTTCCGCGAAATTGTAAAATAAATGTATACCTACCAAATAGTTTGAAATTACTGCTATTTGCTTCAGCGAAAATAACTCGGATCGAAAACCTTGTCGGTAATGGAGACCTGGATATATTGATTTGAACAATATATTTTAGAATTGTGACTGAAGTGTGGCAACTCATTCATCACTTAGTAACGTCGGTTTACTTGAAGGTTTTAGCATATTTTTGATCTTTAATAGTATTAAAAGTATCAACATATTAAGCAGATCTCCCTAATAGAGAGCTAGTGACATTTTGGCCTTTGGGTGTATGATATACACATTCTTCATAATGACAGGTATTTTTAACTTCATATGAATTAATAATTCGAGGCGAAATACTTACTTGTAGCTTGTAGTTTTAAGAGAGGATGGGAGTTAAAGTAGCATCCTAGACAACATTTCATAAATTTAATTGGAAGTTCGGGCCTTGAAAATAGATATAATTAATGATTTTTTTATACATGCTTAAAAGTATGTTACTTTTTTATGACACCTACACAAACTAAAACAGGACATTTAATATAAAACATAATTATAAAATTTTTTATAAAAAAAGTAAAACCGACCTCAAATGCATTAAAAACTGAAAAATTATATTTTATTTCATCCGGAAAATTTTACTGTGTGGAGCCAGCGCCAAATTTATTCTTAATAATGTAATAATAAAATATATTTATGTACAGGGTCATCATTTATATTTCGCCATCCATTTTCAGGGTTTATTTTTGTAGATAGAACAAAATAATAAATACAAACGTTGTATTGATTTCAGGAAACTTCCTAGAAAAAATAGTTTTGAACATACAGGGTGAGTCAGAAACTAGCACCATACGAAATTTTGGTTTTTTAAATGAAATGCTCTGTATATTTTTGATTTTTTAAAAAATTTGTGATATGTCTATACTTGGATCGGTAGTTTTTGAACTATTCGAAATTCCCCCTTAATTGAAATTCAACATATATAATATCCTAGTTAATTTAGGTAAAATCATATCTAAGGTGTCTTAATGATAATGGAAAAAATGATTAATATGATTTGAAAAAAATATTTTATTATGAACAATAAACACTAAATGAAAATTTATAAAATGAAAGAATAAATGACAAATAAAATTACAAACCATAAATTCTAGTTATTCGCATGTCCTCCTTGGTGAGCAAGGTACCCCTCAATATGTTGTAACAATTTGCGATTAATGAAGTTGAAAATAATTTCAGAGTGACTTTCGTTTAACCTTGCAATTTCTTCCCTAATTCTCTGTTCCAATACAGCTATATTTTCGGGTCTACTGTAGTAAATTTCGTTTTTAGATAGCCCCATAGAAATACGTCAAGCGGCGTCAGATCTGGCCATCTTATATGTCAATAGTTCCAATTCAAAAAATTCAGTAGCATTTAAAACATTGTGCGCTGGAGTGCCATCCTGTTGCCAAATTAATGCAAATCTCTGGATTAAAGGAATGTTATATAACCGCTGTTCTATATCATTTTCCAGATATTGGAGATATCTGACACCAGTAAGACTTTCACGGAAAAAGATTGGTCCGAAAACCTTATTTTTTAGAATGCCACACCAAACATTTAAACTTTGTTTAACAAACATCTTAAAATTTCTTGACAAATAATTAATCTTCGTCGTTTATCTTCTTCAGTTAGACAATGAACAAGTAAAAATTTAGATAGATGGGTGATAATTATAACGATGAAGAGTTTGTTGAATTTTGCCAAACGATTTTTGAAAATAAATCTCTGCATCAGTAATTGATCGTTCAGGGTTTTCGGCAATAAAATGAACCAGATATAGTCCTAAGTATAGAAAACTAGCAACCTGTAAAGAATAGCAACACGCTTAAGTCAACGTTTTCGATTGGATTTGCCGTTTTTCTTCTTCTTCTATTTAAAGCTTTGGTATCTTCAAATTTGTTTACTCTATATTTTATTGTGCTTCGTGTTGGGACAATTCTACCAGGAAATTGCCTATGATACTTATTTTGAGTGTGAGTAGAGTTTCTATTATTGATATAATATAAGCGTATTATATTTAATTTGTCTTCAATAGAATAGCCCATTTTGTTGGGCAAAACTAACACAGACAAGCTAAATGACAGTGACAATCTGACAATGTCAGTAGCAGCAAGACACTTTTGACACGATTTCACGTAAATTAACTAGGGTAAGGAGGAATTTTAAAGTCGAATGTCTCAAAAACTACCGATCCAAGTATAGACGTATCACACATTTTTGAAAGGGGAATAATAAAGAGAATCTAAAAAATCTAAATTATATAGAGCATTTCTTTTAAAGAAAACCAAAATTTCGTACGCTACTGGTTTTTGATTCACCCTGTATATTCAAAGGTACTTTTTCTGGGAAGTTCCCGGTATTCCATAGAACTTTTGTATTTATTATTTTTTTCTACATACAAAAATAAACTTTTAAAATGGGTGGCGAAATAGAAATGATGACCCTGTACTGAATGTTTTGATGTCTAACACCACAAGTATAATGTATTACTCTCTTTATTAGTTTGGCGCCGACTTCAAAGAGTAAAATTCATAGAGTAGAGTTTTCCGGATGAAATAAAATGTTATTTTACAGTTTTTAATGCATTTTTGCACTTTGAAAATTTTATTTTAAAAATCAAATAAATAGTCACTGGGTCCACCACATATTATGTAACATCACTGTATAATAACTTGTCTAATTATACAATATGCATTGGTAACATACATATTTTTCCTTCCTGACATTATGGTGAACGCATGTGTGAACGCATATATTGTTGAATGTAACATCGAGTAAATAGTTAAAAATGGCGTCATTCCAACATTTTTACCATGTTTTCAATATGCTTGCTATACCACTCCGGTAACAACCATTGCGGATTAATCGATGTACATACATAAAATAAATACATAGGATCGAATTGATAACCTCCTTTTTTTGATGTCGATTAAAAAGCAGATAACTACTTTAAAAATAAAACATTTGTTAGAACAGATGTAAATTAAAAAAAGTAATGAGTAAATTTTAATCAGACGAGTTTAAATAACAAATCCAGTTAATTGGTAAACATAATATAAACAATATTTTTTATATTATGTATCGAAACATTCCGTAGACAGACTAGTCTACATGTTGAGATATGTAATTTTATTAAATATTTGCTTTAATTAATTTAAAGTTAAATATTTTTATTCGGTTAATAACAGTTACTTGGTGTCTAACTTTAGCAAACAAATTGGTAATATTATGTATATTAATGTAAATTTGTTAAAAAAATGCACACGTGCTAATCCGCATAACCTTTCTTCATCCCTTGGCTTTCAACTATGTATTCAGTTATTTGAAAACCGAAAATCATATTTTTGCAGAAGCAACATTTATAGACAAAGATAACAAAATATTTTGTTAATAATGCGGAACTTTGAAATTACTATTGACAAAAGAACATTCAAATCTAATACTAATAATACTAAACCTTCATCAAATCGAACTATACGATAGCTTTCTGTGGTAATTTTCTGGCATATAGAAAGTGGGACTGATTGATTTGAAGGCCATTGTCAGAACCGAGTATACATACTTAGGTCAAAAATATATTTTTTCCAAATGACATTAAAATGGGATTTTTAATGCCGATTAACAGGCCCAAAAGGGATACTTTCACTGCCTAGGGAGTAAAAGTGTTTTTCTGCCTGTAAGCAGTACAAACTTTCGTTCAGGTAATATAATATAAATCAAAATTGACAGTGGCAATATTATGTAAACACGAAATGATTATTTAGATTTTTATTTAGAGCTTTAAATATAAAAATATCACAATTTTGTCTTCTTCGGAAACTGTTAATGTCATTCGAAGAGATAATTACATGTTTAACACGGCCGAAAAGCAGGTTTAATACTTTATTAGATTCCGCCAGCCGCAGCATTAAATCTTGCGTTTTTGTGCCTAGTGAAACAAATAACTATTGCCGTAATCATACTTTACATTTTTTATTATCCCCTATCACTAATTATAATTTTTAGTACATGTTTGAAACTGTAAGGTAAATTAATGATAGTCCCCTCTTTTGCTATTTAAATCTAGAAATTTTAAGCAATTGATTTTTTTTATCAAATCTGTCCGGCCTATATTATTTTTAAGTTATATGAAATTCCTATGTATGTGTTATGATTTACGGATTAACTCAGATAAACCTTTTAATTACTCACAGAACTAGAGGGTCGTTAATTCTTCAAAAATACTAAGCTCGTTCAAAACAAATATCTGGATCTGATACCCTTAATTGCATTTTGCTTTGAAGTAAACTGATAAAAAATATCCGACGATTTGTGACCTAACAAATAGTGCGTCCCTTTTTCTCCAGATAAAGAATTTCTAACCATACAACCGTTTAACTGATTGATTTGGTGTTCGTTTAACCAAATATTAATCAATTACAGTACAAAAAATAATTAATTGTTATAATGATCATATAAGATACTCACGATGATTTATATATAGAGAACATAATATCTTTCTGACACAAGAATATTGCCGTGATATTAAACTTACTATGTTTGTAACTGAGCCCACGGATGTTGAAGATGAAATCAATGAAATCAAGGTTTTAATTGTATTGGAAAACGGTTTCAGGCGGAATTTTTAATATGTGATCGACTATGGTCTTTTTAACTTATTTTTCCCAAAAAAGTGAGAAGGAGGTTGTTCTCGAGCTATGGCGAAACAAAAAAGCAATTTTGGAATTCCTAAAAAAATGTTACAAATGCCAGTAGTTTGCTAAAAATAAGTCTGAGTAGGTATAGTATACTTTAATTCTATATTGTCGATAGCAAATAAATTCTTGAACGCATTTTTTGAGTTCGCCAAAGAGGTTCCATCAATCAAAAAAAATCAAAAGCCTTAGTGGTATATGTGATATAAGAAACTTTACTAAATACATCATGGATATCCACGCCGATACCTACCAGATGATCTATTGTAGATTTATTCTGTCTGAAACGTATTTGTTCTTGTAATAGAAGATTGTGTCTCTTTAAATACCAGGTTAGTCTGTGGTTGACCATACTTTCTATAAATTTGCTGAGATGGCTAGTTAATGGAATTGGTCCACGGCTTTTAGGTAAAATGCTAGTTGTATTAGCTTTGTTGTCTCTCCACTTCTTCAACTTCAATTTCGGAAACAGTAAATTTAATTTCAAATTAAGTAAAATCTATTTCAGAAAAAGAATCTTCAGTTGCATATAATATAATTTCTATTTCGGAAATTTTGCAATATTGCAAGGGCGCATGGAATTTCGTATAAAACTGGACATAATTGGCTTTGCAAAGGAAAAAGTTACTGACGACTTACTTGAGGAAAATTTGGTATGTCTCGAAGAAAATTCGCAGTTAACGCTCAAAAGCATTTGCGAAAGGCTGATATAAGATAGGAATATAAACGTAAATCAACAACTCATGGTCTGGCTGAAGAAGTTAACTGTTTAATAAAATACTCTGAACAGAAGTTTATCATTTTTGTGAGTGGGACGAATTTTAATTTATTCCGTTAATAGGTTGTATTTCCGCTTTGGGAATAATTTACAGAGAGCGAAAAAGAGGTTCGTTAAGATGGAAAGAGTTTCAAGAATGGTTTCGTTGTTGCTTATGGGTCTGTATTCAAAATAGCCGCAAACCAAAGACAATTCTTGTCGTGATGGACAAAGCTCCGGTACATCCTCAGTCAGAGATTATTTTGGCCATTGACTTACGTTATATAATGCTGATTTATTGCACGACTGTCCCATAAACAAAGAAAACAGCAATATTTTGTAAAATCGCTATAACTTTTAGGTCCTCACATACTGCCATTTATACCTATTGTAGTTTATTTTATCCAAAATCGTGCGCATATGTTCATAATTTTCTTTAAATGCAACTGAATGGGCAACTGGTATAAAGGGTTTTAAATTGCCATTATGCAATAATACAGCTTTTAAGCTATATTTAGATGAGTCTATGAATAAGCGCCACTCACGGGGAGAATGTTCAATATCAAGTTCCTGCATTAAACTGTCTATATCAGTACACGCGCACAACGAATTTTCCATACTGTAGAATTCAGAAAACATAGCATTTCTTTTTCTGAAATTCGTAATTTTTGTTTCTTTGGCCAATAGGTTCCATTCCTTAAGACGGGAACCCAGAAGTTCTGACTGTTGCTTGGATAACCCCAAATCACGTACTAAATCATTTAATTCACTTTGAACAATCAAATGTCGCTCGCCGGAACTGGGACCTGTGGTAAAAGTGGGATCGATGCACTGTTCTTCTGAGCTGCCTGATGATGCGTTATCTCCATTATCTCTCAAATCAATAGCTTGCCAATTTAAAGGCGCAATCGGCACTGGCAAATTTGCAATATGAGGAACAGGTCGTATGGCAGATTGCAAATTTGGATATTCTATATTGCTTTTTGGAATAACCTTCAGTCTTTGTCAGGCAAAAATAACAATCGTCATAATGATTGGTGGGTTCTCGCCATACCATTGGAACTGCAAAAGGCATACTTTTTCTCTTTCCCTTCATCCACTGCACCAATGATACACTACAACTAACACAGCACACATGGGGAGCCCACCGCTTATCTTGATCCCCAATTGACATACCAAAGTGTTTAAAGTAGGCTTTTTTTACATTTTGGGAAAATGGCCTGGCCTTTGATTTCACCAGAAATTCTCCACAAATAAAACAAAATTTGTCAGGAGAAATTTTGCAACTTCGGCGCGTTTGACTCGACATTCTCGTCTTCACATACACTTGCTTATCGATACACTCAATTCGAAACTCAACAGAAGAGTGATGTTTAACGTTTATTTTATGTGTAATGTTGTAAACAACCCAGTCTAGGTAATTTTTCCGTTGTAAAATGGACCCATTTTAGCCGCCTCACAATAAAATTGTTTACCTGCCAATATAAAAGGTTCTAATTAGGCTATTAAAAAATGGTACGTATTAGGGCTTTAAGAATATTTTTTTTATTATTGGGAGGGTATTTCCATTGTGAAAATAATGAGCTGGCCTGAGTTAGAAAAATCTTGTCGACCAATGGATTAGAGACATCACCCAGCCGCAGTGCGCCTGGATGTTAAACCCTTAGATTTGCAAAAATAGCATATGGCGGCACAGGTTTTTCATAAAAAAGAACCTAGTTTATCAAATATTTTACAATGCCTATTCGCTTTTTAGCTTTTTTCTGATAACAGCTGCTATTTGATTAGCCTTTAATTTGTGTCGGTTGTCATAAAACGACTGTAGGGCGATATCAACATGAGAAAAGACCGGCACGATTTTAACTCTTTGTTAGATTACAATAATAATATTTCCTTATTTTTATAAAAATTACTCTCGCTTATTCTACATTTCTAATGTGTTGTTTACCTTTTCGTGAACGAAGTGCATTCCTCGGGGATTCATAATGTTTTTAGATGAGGTTTTTGTGAAATAACTCATATTTATTTTACTGTCGATATCATCGCAAATAGCACAACTCATAAGCAATTATTTGTCTGGTTTGTTGACAGAATCTCGTTGCTTTTTGTAGCATCAACTTGAAATGGGAGATTTTAGGAATGTTCACAAACAAAATTATTTTTATATTAACGTTCATGGTTATTACTATTTTGAAATAAAACATTAGTTTAATAACATATTAGCTGTTGATTACTTGATAGCAACTGAGTGCGTTTAAGTAGTATGTAAATTCAATAAAATACAAACTAGTATTCAGTATGTAAAAACTTGTATACTTGGATAGGTCTTTTTACTTTTAACTTCGCGCTGACTTTTACCATTTTAAACGAAAAATATTGGCAAAATTCCCCAGCTAGCACTTAAGTAGCTACAACTGTTTCCACTACTACTCCTTAAGAATTTTTACGTATTTATTACTAATAATCCTACTATATATCAAGAAACACTTTGGGTTACACGTTTTTAAGTGTTATGTATGTATTTGTTACTGCGAATAATATTTTATAGTTATTTTCAACGTAAAGTGATTATATAATAACTAATGCCAAGCAACTACTTAAGGAATTGACTCCAAGATCGTCATTTCTTTTCCCTTACTTAATAGTAATTATTCAAAGTTACTGTTTCTAATCTGTTTACTAAATTACAACTTTTAAGTATCAGTACCTTCTTGAACTTTGCAGAGACTACTCCATTACGTTCAAATGTACTCCTATAACGTATTACTATAAAGTAAGTTTAAAAATATAATAAAAAATATAATTACCAGTCGTTATTCTTCTGTTGCAACTTAGAAGTAAGAATAATAATTATTTACATATACATATACATATTTACATATAAACAATAATTATTTAATACAAGTCAACTATTACCTCTTGTACTTGAGGTTCCGGAGGTAGGGGGCGCTGGTACAAGATTCGGTCGATTTTATAAGGACAGTGGCAATAATAGATTAACCAATTTTTAATTGGTTCTGCCATATTGCTGGTAAAATCGTTTTGGTTCACTTTTCGCCTACGTGGGTTTCTTATGAGATTTGTTATTTCAGTGTCTCATTTTGTTAGTTTGGGATTATAAAAACGAATATTGATTCAAACAAGAAGTTCTCAGCAATTGTTCATATGGAGAAATGTATTTAAGCCTGGTTCACCTGTTTTTTGCTTGTAGTTATAAAGTGTTTTTGATGAATGTGTAAATGACGATGGTCGTAAATTAAATATTGCACATTATTATATTTTGGTTTTATTTTGCTGTAAAAGACAGTATTGTTTCATGTCTTAGTGTATGTTTTACTTCATTCAACACCTCAATTTGAGGTAGAAGCTCTCTAAGATTAGCATAAAAGAAACTTTATTTTGTAGGCCTTCTTCAGTACATATTACATTACTAAGTTCACTTGGCAGATAACTCTCATTAATCGCTTGCACAAACATTGTTATTTGTTAAAAATCTAAATGTTTGTACTAGATAGTTCGAATAGATTATTAAAGTAAAACATTAACATAACTCCACATTTACAACTGATGCTGACAAAGGTTGTATATATAAGGGTAGATTAATTTAGTCATATTTTGTGAAAAACTAACGCTTATATGGGTGCTCTCATTTAAACCTTTTGAAATGTTGCATCAATTTGGCAAGTGGGCTTCTATTTTCGCCACTGTCCTTCTAAAGTCATTGTAATTCGGTCTACAGCTATTAATTAGTTGTGTATATGTTGTGTTATCGTCTACGAGTAACAACTTAAAATGGTTTCCAATGGCTTCACATACCATAAGAAAAAAAAGTAGCTTTCGTCACTCAGCCACATTTTATAGAAAATTAAAAATATCGCAACTTGGTTATGTCATACCTGAACAACCTAAAGCGGTATTTTAAGGAAACAAAAAATAAAAACGAATCAAAGAACCGGCGGAATGTTCCCAAATGGTAACCGCTTGGTAATAATATACAGTATAGGTTTAATAAGAACTTTGTAGATAACTTTATTCGTACCAACTTAGTGTTCAAACTTTAGTGTAATTGGGTATAAGTGACAGTTGCGTACTTAAAGAATCCAAAACTATAAAAGCGTATAAGAGCAGTCGTAGATACTTGATGTTAAGTAATTTTCTCAATAAAGAAATGCAGCCAACCTAACAGTAAAAATCCAATAGAACGCCATTGTTTATTTTCATCTCCCCTATAAATATTTAGCTATGATGTTTGTTTTTGTGAGTATAAAGATTAAAAATGCATACAAATTAAACATTACGTTTCACTCACTTATAATAAGATATTTAATGATAATTACTATTTAAACCAAATTCCAAAATTACATTATTGAGATTTAAAGGCCAATATATTTGACCAAAATCTATTGAAAATTAACGAATTTTAAAGGCGCGTAATTTTTTTACTACTATCATCAGCATATTCACCAGAGAAATTGCCTCCTTTAAATTTTAGGTCCTTAGCATAGCCAGAAAACTAAGTGAAACCCATGTAACCTACCTCAAATACCAATAACGTATTCTATACTCTCTACACCATATTCCCAATTTGAGTGTTTGTAGTCGCCATAACTGTTTTGTTTGTGTTTAAACGAACCATACATATTTTTAAAACGGATTAAATAAAGACAGAAATAGGGAAGTGACGAATAGAGTGAATTATTACTATTCGGCTACTTAAATGGAACTACACAATTCCGTACTATCTACGTAATAATCAAAGTCATAGTTACATGTTTTTGACGAAATAGTTATCCTAAAATCGTTCCCCATTTTGGTAATGACTACGTAGTCTCAGCTTAAACAGAACGTGGCGACACCACGTTCCGGTTACTTCAATGAAAATATTTATGATAACAATGACGTATTCATGACTAAAAGTGCTACTTGGGTCCTTTACCCGGAACTTCCCTCGTTATGATTTTTTTCCATTTGTTAGGAATAGTGAAGTGTGACCAACTTAGTTCATCACATAGTCGCAGTATATATATGTTATATAATATACTGTCTTTTCAAACATTTTTATTGGGCTTCATTTTGATCCATCATATTGGATTCCTACCAATGTTTTACCAGTTTGTTTCTACCTATGCCACACTTGACATTTAGGCATAATTTAAAATAAATTCAATAAGTACTTTTTCCATTGACACATACCGCCCTTTTGTTACGTCATGGTGAATTCGTACCAGTTTATCAGACTTTCACATTTACTTTTTAGCACCAACGGAGTAGGTAAAGAATGGGTTTTATGCATGATCTAGAATCTGTATATGTATCCTGAGGATGCAACAATAAAGATGCGAAACGTTGACAATTTATAAAAAGACTTGCCTTTTGCTGGATCCTAACCCCAAATAATACACCAGTCTAACATAACAAGAGGATCGTTAACGAAAAACATTTAGAAACTTAACATCTTGGAAATATCTGCGGACCAACGTAGTATATATATCTATATCTATATATATATATATATATATATATATATATATATATATATATATATATATATATATATATATATATATATATATATATATATATATATATATATACAGGGTGTCCGGGAAAATGTGGGAGATCTCTCGGACTCAGATAGAACATTAAAAAATAAGATGACAAGTTCCCATAAATTTTTTTCCTAGCGGCCCTCCCTAGGGAGATACGGCCCCCTAAAGAACCCCACTGGAAATCGGTTTTTCTAGAATAACTTTTAAACGACTCAATATAATTTAACGAAAATTTAATATGATAGACAGTAGTAAGGACCTCTCAAAATACTCCCTTAAAACATAATTAGCTTGTTTAGTTTACCAGGGACGGACTAGATTGTACATTTTAACGCTCAAATTTTTAACACCCTGTATGATAAGGAGTTAAAAAAAATAAATTTGGATACCTTGAACATTAAGCTAAAGAAAAGGTACTCTTGTTCATTGTCGATAAAATGAACCGTTTTCGAGAAAAAAAATAATAAAAGTATTAATGTTTTATTATTGTTTATTTATCAGTATTAAAGAATGCACTTTTTTACAAACGTTACTATGGTACGAAATAAATAATCTCGCATTGACGTGTGCATTTGAAATCTTCTTGACACGTTGATCTTTTTGTACCTACTTCGATATTAATTTATTAAATTTTGAATACCTTGGTAAATTTAATTCGATAATGGGATACACATTTAGTGAGTATGCAGATATGCATCTTATGTACGGACTTGCATCTTGCAATGCTTATGAAGCAAGAAGGTTGTATGGAGAAAGATATCCTAATCGCAATATTCCAAATGAGAAAACATTTCAGCGAATTGACCAACGTCTAAGAGAAACTGGTGGGCAATTCTCAATTAATAAGGTAACATTATTGACGTTCATTAATTATTTTTAGGAAGTTTTGGGAAAAGGAGTACTGATGCTGGTGTGAGGAGAACATTACGTACGGTGCAATTGGAGGAAGATATTTTGGATACTGTAGCTGATACTCCCTCAATAAGCACTCGAATATTAGCCGCGCAGCTTCATGTGTCAAAAAGTACAGTTGCTGAAGTACTTAAAGAACAGTTGTTATACCCTTATCATCTGCAAAAAGTGCATCAACTACTTCCTGAAGATTTTCCTCGAAGAATCCAGTTCGCAAACTGGTTGTTAGATCAACAACGAACAAACCCAAACTTCATTAGCATTATTCTTTTTACCGATGAAGCAGGATTTACCAAAGATGGTATTGTAAATTTACATAACTCGCATGTATGGGCTGATGAAAACCCTCATGCCACTGTCGTTCATCATCATCAACATCAGTTTCAATCCATTAATGTTTGAGCAGGAATAATCGGCAATTTTTTCATTGGACCATGCGTATTACCGGCACGATTGAATGGTGAACTTTATTTAGAGTTCCTTCAGAACGCTTTTCTAGATTCAATAGAGCATTTGCCACTTGAAACCCGCCAAAGGATGCATTTTATGCATGATGGAGCCCCACCCCATTTTAGCGTTGCTGTACGGGACCACCTAAATAACGTCTATGGAAACCGTTGGATAGGCAGAGGAGGTCCCATTGCCTGGCCTCCACGGTCTCCCGACCTAACGCCAATGGATTTCTACCTGTGGGGTCATCTCAAAACCTTGGTGTATTCCTCTCCGGTTGCTACTAGGGAGGAACTTTTACAGAGAATCACGTTTCATTGCGATATGATAAGGAACAATGCTGGGTTGTTGTGGCGAGTACAGCAGTCCTCTATTCGTCGTGCCCGCGAGTGCATCACAAATCACGGAGCACATGTTGAACCCACTTATGAAGTTTTTAATTGACTTTTTTCTATTTAGCGTATTAGGTTGTTCAGGATCAAAACATATTTAATACTCCCAAAGTTGTATTCTTTTATTATTTTTTTTTCTCGAAAACGGTTCATTTTATCGACAATGAATAATAGCACCTTTTCTTTAGCTTAATGTTCAAGGTATCCAAATTTATTTTTTTTAACTCCTTATCATACAGGGTGTTAAAAATTTGAGCGTTAAAATGTACAATCTAGTCCGTCCCTGGTAAACTAAACAAGCTAATTATGTTTTAAGGGAAGCATTTTGAGAGGTCCTTACTACTGTTTATCATATTAAATTTTCGTTAAATTATATTGAGTCGTTTAAAAGTTATTCTAGAAAAACCGATTTCCAGTGGGGTCCTTTAGGGGGCCGTATCTCCGTAGGGAGGGCCGCTAGGAAAAAAATTTATGGGAACTTGTCATCTTATTTTTTAATGTTCTATCTGAGTCCGAGAGATCTCCCACATTTTCCGGACACCCTGTATATATATATATATATATATATATATATATATATATATATATATATATATATATATATATATATATATATATATATATATATATATATATATATATATATATATATTATATTATGCAATTTTTAGGCTAGGTGTGTTATTAATGTTTTGCTTTATGATTACATGTTTGCCTTTGCCTATTCCGTTGGGGCGCAGATATTTCCTAGATGTTAAGTTTCTAAACGGTTTTTGTTAACGATACTTTTGTTGTTATGTTAGAGTGGTTTATTATTTGGGGATAGGATCCAGTAAAAAAAGGAATTTTTTTCTTTGAAATTGTCGCCGTTTCGCAACTTTATTATTGCATCATCAGGACATATATGACACATATATAGATTTTATATCCAGCATGAAACCCATATATATATATATATATATATATATATATATATATATATATATATATATATATATATATATATATATATATATATATATATATATATATGTATATATATATATATATATATATATATATATACGTGTATGTGCATAATATCAAACTATTTAGCTTTCAACCTTATCTTTATAACCTCCGACATTATTTCCCCATTTATCCTACCTCATCGATTTGGAAGCCAATAAGCCGTAATACCATAAGCCTGCGACTTCCTTTTCGAATATCCAGGTATCGAATTGAGTCCGACAAGTATTACTAAAATGTATTGAGATAAAGCTTATTGAAAAATAAATTGGTACAAAATATCTAAAGTATTGAATTTATCCGTACTCCTAAAACATATTATATGTATATTGTATATCTCTTTATAAGAGTTTTGGAGATGTGAAGCTCTAATCCTAGAATATAGACAGCTGTTATTGTATAATGAAAACACCCTTTAATGAAAATAAGGCAGGGCTTTGCTCTTGAAAAAACGTGAGCTAAAACTATTAATTTTATCTGGCATTTGATTTAAATAAAAGTTTATTGCATTTAACATTTGCCCGGTCATTTTCGATAAAGGGATTTAATTTTTTTTAAGCATATTATGTGATCAAAAATAAAAATGAGAATTAGGTATAATGTCTGAATTTTTTAGAGGTTATTAATTTAGCTCAACTTTTTAATGCACTATTGTAAAAATTGACCAACCAAGGATATATCTACAAAATAGAATCACAGAAACATTTTTTCGCTGTCTATTATCACAACCGAATTTGCATTACACTGTAGACTGAATTTCCCTGGAAGCATTTTTAAAAAAAATTATTCGTTCTGTCGGATTTGCAATGTCTTTATCACATTGGTTTCACAACGTTTGGAATGGTAACTATCTCCAATCGTTTTTAAGTGCAAACTAAACGATAACTCTAAAGCTACGGGCTTATATACTAGTCGCGTGTGGTGATGCGTGAAGTCTCCGCCCCCTGCTACCTGAACTGCAAAGTTTTAGGAGGTCATTTTATGCTAGAAGCGGCTTCCATATATTTGGAATATCGACACTAGGCTTGCTGAAAATGCCTTGACTTCTTTTTATGAAAGCTGGTTCTATAAACCTTCGTTTTCGCTAGTGTTGCTCTGTATACAAAATTCTAGTCTCCGATCACTGCATCCGATCTGACTAGACATGTTCTGTTACGCCTAATATTGACGTCTCTCTTTTTTGAGTATGATCAAAATGCTCCTTGACTCTTACAATAAGAGGACGTTTTGTCTCTCCAATGTCCGATTCACCACACTCACAGGGGATTCGGTAAATGCATTCTTTTTTCTTGTCGATGTTTTTTGGCTTTGTTTTTGTTAGAAGGGTTCTTAACGTATTTCCTTATTTGAAAGCGGTTTTGATTGGAGTATACCTTAGAATAAGATTATGAGTCAATTTTCCACAAAATTGAAAACACAAAATCGAAACTTCGATCTCGCCTCCAAACAGAACCAACAAGAGATGTTCAAAAGACCATATTCACTGTATCAAAAGAATATTGTCAGAGACAGAAGAACAATTGTTGAGCAAGGGTCTTAATTTTGCAGTTGGACCAAACCGCCAGTTTTGGAAATAATTGCATAAAATAAGAACCGGTTTGGATAAAAAGGCAAAGACAACAAATATTATATCCAAATAAGAAAAAACCACTCTTGAACGTCTCCAGAAAGACACTTTCGTAAAGATTCTTCCTGCAGACAAAGGGAATGCTACGGTAGTTGTGGATACCGAAACATATGACGCGAAGATCGGCGAAGTTTTGATGAAAGGAAACTACAGAATACTACCGACGGACCACGCAAGTTCAATCAAGAACAGGACAATAAGGAAATATAGTACCTACATCCCAGACAGGATACGCTGCAAGTTAACGCCATATTACAGCAAGCCACCCCATTCCTATGGTTTGCCAAAGATCTACAAGCCGAACATGCCTCTAAGACCAATTACTAGATCCAAGGACTCATCACCAATTGCTTTGGCTAGATATTTGTTAGAAATACTCCAACCTTTACAAAATAATTGAAAAATTGAAAAGAGTCGTCGATATTTCTCAAAGAGACCTGTTTATAATTCTATTAAATAAAACACAAAGTCTTGGTCTCAGTCAAATATTTTAAAAAACCTAAGGTGACACGTGTTTCGCTCTTGTGAGCATCAAGATAAGACGAATTCTTTTGCTCAAAATTCTAACCATTTTATTGATATTCTTAAGAACATCACATTAGGGCCAGAAGACAGATTTGTTAGTTTTAATGTAAAAAGTTGGTATACAAATGTTCCTATATGTGAATCATTAGATATAATTAGCCAAAAGTTGAGGGAAGGCAATACACTCTTTGAAAGAATGACGTTTCCTCTGGAGGGTGTGTGCACCTATTGGAATGCTGTTTCCGTAATTCCGGCTTTCAAAGTGAAAGATAGGTTTCACTTACAAGATGATGGTCTTCCGATGGGGTCATCTTAGCTAATATTTATATGGAATGGTTCGAAGAGCACGCAATAAATACTGCTCAAATCAAGCCTAAACTTTGAATTATCTGGACGATGCTTTTATTATTTGAGCTGCAAATGACAATCATTTGACATTAAATAGAGTTTTTCAATCACTTAAATAGCATATAAACATGTATTAAATTTACAATGGAGGAGGAAAAGAAATTTCTTCTTTGCCGTTTCTTGACGTTCTTGTTACGCGATCTGCAGATGGCATCAGAAGTACGGAAAACCCACAGCCACTGGACAATATCTCAACCAGGGTTCTAATCATTCTTCAGCAACAAAAGAGGGCACTATAAGAACGCTTTACAACAGAACTGTAATAACTTGTAATAATACAATGGGCCTCAGGCAGAAACTGTAAACATAAAAAAAGATCTACTGCAGAATGGTTAGGGGAAACCGGGTCTGGTTGTCACACTTTAGACATATGTCTATTTTTTAGGATCTTCTTATAATATAAACACTTATGTGTATATGTCTTTTGAAAGTACATTTATTAGGCTTCATTCACCACAGTCAAATTACTAACTACTACGCAATTTACCTTGCAAAAAATTATATAAATGTAATATAATTTTGTGACAACCAACACCTTCTTCGGAATGGTTGTCACAGCACATGGGGTAAGTTGTCACATACGTGTTTTAGACTAATTATAAACAAAAAAACATTATCGGTATTCAAAAATACCGATAATGTTTAAGTTAAAAGTAACATATATATTATCGCAAATCAGGGAATATTAATGTGAATTTTCAAGTAATATAAAATATTCTTTTACAAAGTTAAAACAAAATAAAATAATCCTATAAACAAAGTAATATTGCCTTCTTATTACAAATAGCTAAATAAAAAACAAGCTCTTGACATTCTAAAAATGAGGAATTAGTCGGAGTCATCCGAATCACAATTGTGACACAAATATGTCGGAAATCCTGGTGTACAAGCTTCGTGTGCCCATAGCTTGCACTGATGGCATTGAATCCAAACCTCTTTTGGTCTACTTTCAGAATAGGGGTTTAAACATACAATGCAATAGTCTTCTTCTGTTTTTTCCTCTTCATCATCCACACTAACTTTTCTTTTTTTCTTATTTTTTTTTGTATCGTCAGCTAAAATTGATTTTTTAACAGTATTTGCCGTTTGCTTTCTTTTCTTTAATTCCTGTGCCAGTTTCTTTTGTTCTATAAGTAGTTTTTCTGGCGTATCTGTTAGAATTGCGGACTTGCATCTTCTTTTTTCAATGGACGAACAGCATATGGAGATATTTGCTGTTGGCTCCTTCCTGGTTGAGGTTGGGGACTACAAGAATCGTCCATATATACTACTTCGTTTTTATCACTTTGTTTGCTATTTTTGTCGTCATTATTTATTTCGGATAAAGTAGAGTTGGAAGGACCCGGGGTCGGTTGCAATTCTACAGAATCATTTTCTTCTAAAGGGAAATATGCTTGCATCTCTGTTTCTGCAGGCGCTTGTCTATCAGTGACATACGAGGCAAGGAATTCGTGATCACCAAAAATATACCTATTAAACGGGCATATGCCGCAAGCTCTGAATCCGGCCTGAATATTTACAGGAGTGAACGCAAGTGGAAATGATTTTGCAATGATACCAGGTATATTGTAAATTGTAAGAGGAGAACCTGGGTTGTTGATTATCCACTGGTCTATCTCAACGTTAACATATTTCTTTAACGGACCAAAAACTGCTCGGTCCAACGGCTGCAGCCTGTGTGTGCAGTGTGGAGGGAATGATAACATGTATATTCCATTGGCTTTGGCATAGTTCAATCCGTCAATAGACAGGTGCGATCCACGGTTATCCAACAACAATAAACATGGTTTTTGCTTAGTAGATTTTACATGTAAGTGGAAATGCTTTAAAAACTAAACAAAGATTTCTTCAGTCATCCACCCTGAAGAGTGGCTTGCTCCTTGACATCCAGCTGGCCCATCTCGTATAAAATGCTCTTTAAAATGTACACGAGGAAAAACGAAAAAAGGAGGGACCGAATTTCCTATTCCAGATATTGAAGCTGCGACTGTCACTAAAGACCCACGTTCTGCCGAAGTGATTGCTCCTACTTGTTTGAACCCTCGCCTAGCTATAACCCTGTTCGGCCTTTGAACAGTTGTTACGCCCGTTTCATCCATATTCCAAATATCATTTGACTGTAGATTATACCGTGTAATAACAGTTTGTAAGTTATCGAAAAATAAATTAACATTATATTTATTAAAAATGCTTGCACGGGCCATGCTTGTTGCTTCTGGCGTTCTAATTGATAACTTATTATGTCGTTTCATAAACGATGTAAACCATTCGGCACCGGCTTGCCCATTTTCTTCCCATGTTTTTGGCACATCAAGGTTATTATTTTTAGCGAGATTATATGCCAACTTCCGGACTTCTTTTGGACTTAATCCATAATAAATGCTGGAGGCCTCCAAAAGATAGTTTTCCAATTCATGTTCAAGTTCGTCTGAAAATATTTGCCGGTTTTTCCAATATCCGATGGGTATACTTGGCATAGTAACAGTACTGTATACATCATTATCATTAATTTTTTTGCAATATCGAGCTAACGTTCTATAATTGATATCAAAATCTTTGGCTACTTGCCTAACAGATTTTTTTTCTAATTTCACCATTCTAACGGCGCTTAACATCGTAGCGGGATTTGTTTCACCACGATTAGTCTGTTTTGTGAATTTACGTGGCATTGTTTTGAACATCTGTAAAAAAACAAAAGAAGTTACATCGGTGGGTATGGTTGTCACATGTGACAAGCAGCTCCAGATGCAATGTGACAAATAACTCCAAACTGAGCACGCACATGTTCTTACGATTTTAATCTAAAAAATCAAAGTTTAATTTCCAACAGGCGAGGCAATTTAAGATATCAGGCCTATTTGTCCATGACAAAGCAAAAGGTAACAAAAAAAAAACGCCTAAAAGACTTACTTACTGGATAAAAATTATGGTTCGATTTTTTTACTATTGCGAGCGGAAAATTTTGATCGTACAATCACTCGCTACCATTAACTGCAGTAAACTGAATTCCAGTATGAATAATGGCGCGTAATAATCGCACCACTACGGTGTTGCCATGATTTCCGGCTTTTCATAGTTTGTGATTAATTTGATTTGTGACAACCAACCCTTGTGACAACCAGACCCGGTCTCCCCTACTCTGAGAGGTTAATAAGTAATACAATATCAAAATTACAAAATGATCATCATATTACAATACATTCCAATCCACAAAAAAACATCAATCTTTCTCGCAATACCGTATATTAAGGGAACATCTGGAAATATTCTAAGAATAGCCAGGGATTTCAACATCAAATCCGCTTTCAAATCGGGGAATGAGTTAAAAAGCTTTCTGAAAAAAACAAAGCCAAAGGATATTGGCAAAAAAAAGTGTGAGTGTGGTAAATTAGAGAGACAAAACGCCCTCTTATTGTAAAAGTCAAGAAGCATTTTAATCATACTCAAAATAAATCAACACGTCTGGTCAAATCAGTACCGAATGCACTGGTCTAAGGCTAAAACTTTGCATAGAGTGCAACACTGGCGAAAATTTAGATTTATAGATGCAGCTTTTGTAAAAAGGAATCAAAGCATTTTCAGCAAGCCTAGCGTCGATATTCCAAACATATGGAAGCCACTTCTAGCTCAAAATGTCCTCCTAAAACCTCGCAGATCAGGTAACCAGGGTACGGAGACTTCACGCATCACCACACACAACTAGTATCTAAACCCTTAGCTTTAGAGTTATCATTTTGTTTGCACTTGAAAAGGATGGGCGATAGTTACCATTTGAAACGTTGTAAAAGACCAATGTAATAAATGCAATGTAAGTTCGACCGAACGATTTTAGTAAAATGAACCATTACGCCTGCGGAATTGCAGTACATTTTCTAGACAAGGATCATGGTATATTCGTTATGACGTCAGATATCGAACAGTTATTTTTTACATACATACCGATTTCATAAAAACCTAATTATTTTCAATTTAATAACATAGGTAAATAACAGAATTTGGTACTATCCCGACACCGAATTTTGCTTTGCGTTTTTTACTATATGTTCTCTAAATACACAAAGTGAAAGGAAAAATGACTACAAATATCTTAACAGGTAAAATTACAGGTGCATTAGATAAAAAAAAGATGTATACAATAAATGCTTTGGAGAAGCATTAAAGTTAGTTAAAATTTGTGATTGACAAGACAACATTGTAATTATACTTTCTCGGCTTTGCACGAATTGTTATTTTAAACGCTAGAAATTAGGTTTAGAACTTTTGTCATTTAATTATCATCTTGAATCATTGCAATCATTTAAAATTTTTGTAATTTTGCACTACATATACTGAAGAAAAAAGTTTAAAGTAAGTTTTGTCTTGTCCTCAGTGACAAAAATTTTATTGTTTTCATCAGCAATTTCACTTCACGATTATATGACCCCAAAAATAAAGATTTCATGAAATCATATCACTGGAATTACTAAAGTATAAAATTTTTTTTTTTGTTCACTAGAGGGAAGTTCGGTGTCTGTTTATAGTAGCAATTTACAAAAAAAACAACTGCAGCGGCAGGAATATTCATTGCATGTTGTCGGATTGCATATAAGCATTCTGTGCAGACCTACCCAACCGGAATAAAATAACTACTCCTTATTGACTGCAAGATTACTACTTACTGCCCCTCAAGTTGTTTAGTGGAATATCCCAAATTTTAATGGGCAAATAAAAACTCGATTTTTAAATTAATTAAGTTTAAAATTTAATGAATATATGTGTCAATCCTCTTGAAAACTATTCTGCCTTGTGTGCGTGTTCGGTAAAAAAGGTGTAAAATTTTTGACATGAACACTCGTAACACAGTGCAAACTCTTGGGTTATATCCCCTAACGAATTGTGCTTTTGGTTAACCCTAATTAGGGCTTTTTTTGGGTCGACAAAAAAAAAGTGTATCTATAATAAAACCATACATCCCAATGTTACTTCAGGACTAATATTCCACCAACGAATATTTGGTTACGATTGTGTATGTCTGTAGAAAATGTTTAGATGCTCCCGGATTGTGTGTTTTAAAGCAAGGGGTCATTAAATACTTAAATTATTAATATTAATATAATTACTACAGCTCTGGATTTAGAAAGGAATGGACTGTATTGATTTAATTACATAGTCAAATATTGAATTTAAATTAATAAATGTCACATAACTAAAATTAAAATAAAGGTGTTAAGTGTTGTCATAAAATGATGATTCCCAGGATGTCACTTTCCAGTTCAACATGATATTTCTTGAAAAGCGCAAACACTTTTGCTTGTGCTTAAACACTAGGTTGATGACCAAAAATTTAACAATATACAGGGATCTCTCTTAACAACTTCATGGTCTTTGGCCTACATACCACATAATTCATCCTGTATATTTCAGTTTGATATAAAATTTTGCCTAACTAAAAACAGGAATTGACGGATCCGTGTGATATTTCCAAAAGTCGTTGGATTTTCAAATATTTCTGTTATTTCGGACTTTATCCACACCTTTTGTATAACAGTGTGTTCCCTAGACTTGAAAACACGATGATTAATAAAACAAAAATTACTCGTTCACGGCTTAAACAACTTCGAACTCTCGCACGATATCCACAGAACAAACAAAATTGATTACATAAAAACATTTTTTTTTATTTGAGACACATATTTAATTCTTTTCCTTGTCCATTTGTCAATAATGTTTTCGGACAAAATAAATATCGGCAGCGTCCTTTTTCGGAAGATTCGAAATCCAAACGTTCGTTTAACGAATTGGAACAGGGTTAGTGACAGGTTCTAAACCCTGAAAATACGAACCGAAATTAGTCTCGGGATAAATAATAAAAACAGGATTTTTCCGAGGAAAACCTAACAGGAACTGCTTTTGTATACGTGAGCCTGGGCACTAAGAAAAAATCGTCCACGATAAAAGATTAATAAATAAATAGCCTTGGGTTTTATTTAGAGTAGCTGTAGTGAGTATATTTATTGGAATAATTATTGTTAGCGTTAAAGTTCTTTGACCATGTAAGGATCGTTGGATATTATGATAGTCATCATCTTTGTAGTTATATTATTATTGTGCGGCTGCCCGGCAACCTTGTCTGACAATCTGGCCATATCACTGAGCATGCAAGATTTTCGGCAGGGCTGGTCCCTGTGTTCTAGTTGGTTGCGTCTCTTGTAATTAGACTATGACATGATTAACTGATATGGTTAATTTATTTGTATCTGTTGGAATGTCTATTCGAAGTATAATCGGTATTTGATATAAGATCGAATTTAAGGCATTCATTGGCCATGGCCAACACTCGAATGCCGATACCACACTTCAAGAAGAAGATTGCTGGGAAGGTAAAAATGGATATTGTGAAAATTGCGAACGCGTCTGAGGTTTAAACTTACATTAACACCAAAATTTATTATTTTTACTTTCCTCCTTTATAGTTCAGGGTCTCTAGATGCCGAAAAACATGTTTTCTCAATTCAGTCGGTCTGTCTGTCGTCTGTAGAGCTTAGCAAAAAAACTAATTACCCGATCGACAAATTTTAGTCAAAAATTAGGGGTTAAGGTGAAATTATTACTAAAAAACTATTTACTCAATGTATTTCAAATTTTACACAAAAATTATATATTATATAGGAAATAATTGGTAAAATTTTGGTACGAATACAAGATGGCAGAACAAAATAGCGGGTTAATAAATGTATTAAAACTCAACCTGATTAGTCCCTAGATGTAACAAAATATGTTTTAATAATTCGATTGGTCTGTCTGTCTGTCAGTTGTTGGTGGAGTTTAAAAAACAATGTCTTTCATGCGTCCCTATAAATAGAAATCGAGACACATCAAGTCGGGAGGCCCGACCGACCAAGAAAATAACCTTCTCCTTCATGATTTGCCTGCGATCCATCCATCATCTAACAAAACTGGCAACTCATTGATCAAAAACTCTAAGAGGTCCGATAATTCTGCCTCCCGTATGACTTTTGTTATTTTTCCTGGAGATTGACTTATGTCATAGTGCATATGCGATTAAAAATCTGTTGAAGTAAATTTAAAAAGTTTTTCTGTATTTTAAATAAAATCAGTCCTACGTATTTTTTATTTTTTCGGTATTTTTACTTTCAAAGACGAATATCTCGCGAACGGCTATTGGTATTGACCAAGAGCACATTTTTGTACGCAGAAATTATGACTATTTTTTAATTGTAAAGTCAAAACCGTCTCAGCTTTACAGGGTTAAAAAAAATACAAATTTTAAATCATCATTAAGTATGTTGCTTGCGCCCTCTAGGAGCTGGGTTCAAACTAATACTAAATTCGGATTTCTCACCTCCGAAAACGCTAGTACGCTAATTTTGAATTTATATATATATATATATATATATATATATATATATATATATATATATAAATATATATATATTTTTTTTAATATATTTTTTAATGGGGTATAAAGAGAATTTAATAAATTATGGGCATTGTGACCAACAGTTATGTTATGTTTTTAAAGAATGGATTTCATTTTTTCTGATAAATTATTTGTGTAAGGTACTGCCACGTACTTAGGTTTTTCGTTTTTAATTCGATCTTTCTTTATTATTATAATACAGATAAGTACTTTGTTTAATAATTCTTAGAATATTTTTTTCTGGGTAATGGTTCTCTATTAACGTTTGTTTAACTTTTTCCAGAGTTTCTGGTCGGTATTCTGGAGAGGTTAATGCGATTGCGCAGTCAGTTAATCCTATTATAACAATATTTTTTTGGTTATTTGAATGGTTGGAATTAAAATTTAGATATCGGCCCGACCGAGTTTTTTTATATATATATATATATATATATATATATATATATATATATATATATATATATATATATAGTTTTTAAGTTGTTTGTGCTAGATTTCTAATTAACGTTAAATCTAAAAAATTAACTTCATTATTTTCTTCAATTTCCATTGTTATTAAAAGCATTTAGTAGTTTATTTATTTTGTTTTCTGGAATAGCTGTTAAACAATCAACAACGAACCTTTTGAAAAAGATTATATTAAAATTCAGTTTCTCGGTTACACTTTCTTCCAGATACTCTATTACAAGTTGTGCTATTTTAGAAGAAATTGGAGAACCCATTGCACAAACATGTATCTGTTGATAAAAACTTATATTGAAAATAATTGTTATTTAATGTGGTATTTACAGCCTCTATAAAATCTTTTAACTCGAGTGTTGTATGTTCTTTTAATGTGTCCTATCTCTTTGTGATTATTTGTGGAACTAATTCGTTTGGAATGATGGTATATAACGAAACTACATCAAGCGATACAAGCTTGTACTTATGTGGAATATTAATTTTATCAATAAATTGTTTAAAAGTAAAAGAATCTTTTATATAATAATAATTTTTTCCGCAAATTTTTGACAAGCAATCCGATAAATATTGCGAGAGTTTGTAAAATGGAGAGTGTAGACAAGAAACAATTGGTCTCAGTGGTATGGTATATATATATATATATATATATATATATATATATATATATATATATATATATATATAATGTGTTTTCATTCCGGGTGTACATCCGTTCACTACTGTCGTTCTGAAAAGAACAGTTTTGCTGACGTTTCGCCAAAATCACATTTGGCATTTTCGAAGCTTTCTTTCTCGCGTCCGAATAGAGACTGTCTCTATGTCTCTAGTCCATGATTCTTACCACTTGTTCATATTTTTACTCATGTTTTAGTGTACACAAGATCATTGATAAAGGTTTAAAAATAGCCGAAACGCTTGAATTTAAAATAAAAACAGGAAAAAAAAGGATAAGGTGTTGAGTATAAGAGCGCTGCTCACTGGCTTGCCAGATGAGTGCTCTGCCTATGTCGATATTTTATTTTGAATTGTTATTATTAATTTTATTAACATTGTATCTTGTGGACAATAAAAGCATTTATTATTATTAAATAATTTGTATGAACCTCATCCCAAGAAATTGGGTTTTCAAAAAAAAAAAAAAAAAAAAATATATATATATATATATATATATATATATATATATATATATATATATATATATATATATATATATACGAGGGCCTTTCAACAAAGACTGGGACTGAGTTTTTTACGGCCCAGTGCAACGAGCTACATACCGCCAAAAATCAGAAAATATCATCCAAGTAGGCTTCTTTCATTTTGCGAAATGTCAGTTTTCATAAATTATTTATTTGATTTTGACGCCGCTCTGAAGTTGAGATATTGTTACCGCGCCTCTAACAATCGTTATGGATGAATTGAAAGAACAAAAATATGCGAACAAATTTTGTGTTCGTCTTGGAACATCAGCAACGGAAACGTTTTTCGATGATTAATACGCCTTTTGGGGAATTCTCTAAGGCAAGATCCGCTTGTTTTCAATGTCATAAAGAGTTTGTAATGGCAGGGAAACTTGTGAGTTGCAAGGCGGTCCAGGTGCACCTATTGTGGCACAAACTGAGGAAACCATCAATACCGGAGCAGTAATTATTCGCAGAGATTCACGCCTGACTATCCCACAACTCCCAAATATTCTTAAAATATCTGTTGGAAGTGGTTTTACTCTTTTACACAAGCATTTAAACATGTCTAGAGTTTGAGCTCGCTGGATTCCGCGTATACTGACACCAGAATAAAAAGCGAATAGGGTATCTGTTTGTGAATACTGGAAACAATGCGTTGAAGAACAAGGCGAAGAATGGTGGAAGACCATTATTACTGCGGATGAAACTTGGGTGTATTGTTATGATCCGGAGATGAAACAACAGAGTACGCAGTGGGTAGAAAAAGGAGGACCACCTCCAAAAAAAGGACGTGCGAAAAAAATTGCCGCTGAAGATATGGTCATAACATTTTTTGATCACAAAGGTATGGTGTATACGCACATAGTCCCACATGGTAGTACAGTTATTATAAACAAGTTTTGTGATGAAGGATCATATCCCCAAAAAACGACCTGAGCTGATTGGAAAGTGGAAACTTTATCTTGATAACGCTCGCTCTCACGTAGCGAATATAGTGAGAGAGTATTTGAACACTAAAGATATCAGGTCTGTACCGCATCCTCCATATAGTCCTGACATAGCCCCATGCGACTTTTATCTGTTTTCTCAAGCAAAAAGGACCTTAAAGGACGACGATTTCAAACAGAAATGGATGCTGTTAAGGCTTTAGAGGCGGTTTTCAAGAAGCTCTCAAAGAATGGCTTCTGCCATATTTTTGAACAATGGCAGCACCATTAGGATAAGGTTATTGCAATACAGGGGGACTATATAGAGCGTGTTCAAAGTATTGTTATTTAAGATTAATAAATAGAGTTTTGGTAGTACTAGTCCTAGTCTTTGTTGAAAGGCCCTCGTCTAATATATGCTTCGCGTTGCTCATTAAATGGCAAACTTGCTGGAAAAATGAATTTGTCGCACTATACACATTTTCTATATTTCCCTTATAAACGTTGTGAAAAGTTTAGTTTTTATCCGGTAAAATAAAATAACATTAAAAACACGTAACCATCATTCTTTATGTTGCTAAATTAAGACATTTCACAGCACTTCAATTTAATTATCCGAGCAATTAATCCTTGTGGCAAAACATTCCGGGTGTGCGATCCAGATTTGCATAAAAACAAAGCGCAAAAACGGTCGGAACGGGTGCATAAATCATGGCCCGGCTCTGAAACATGGATTGTAAACATCATAAAATTACATAAGTTGAATCGTGTGCTCCACTTGGAAACTCCTTTTTATCCAGAGCATAGAACGACTCATAAATTTCCATGAAACAAATGCAACTAACCATGAAAAGAGAAAAAAAGGATGATGTGTTTGTGATACAGGGCCCCGTTTTCTTCTAAATACGTTCGGTATTTCATTGCTGTGCATGTTTCGCATTCCTTATTCTACCTCAAAATGTTTTGTGTTTGCCCTATAACTTCGGGACGGTAGTTTAGACATTAGATAATAATCAAGATTTAGTCACTGTCAATTTTAAACTTCTAGACAGACGAAACGGATAATCAAAATATTTAGGGTGTTTCTCAAAGTGAATATTTTTGTAACAAGGGATATTTAGATGAGCTTTTCACCGATCCAACCTCTTTAATCGAAAATCTTGCTTATGATAAAAAATCGACTGCACCGGCTGTAGTAGTTATAATATGGGAGCGCCTCCTCCTCCTCCTCTTCCTCTCTCTCATGTCCCTCATTCTTAACTTCCTCCCCTTTTATTCTCATTCGCATCATATTTTTAATTTTTTCTCTTTGTTCTCCCACATTTGATTTTGCATTCTTAAGTCTTATAAATAGGTGCATCATGATCATTTTAGTATGCCGAGGCACATTTACTAAGCTGTGCTCGAGTTGCGTAAAAAGTTATTTTTGAATTTTTCCACCAATTTTGTATAAAACAAAAAGAAAAAATGTGTCAAGTAATAAGTGAATTATGTGTAATCGCGAAAAATTAACTACAACTATCAGACAGTTAAAAGTTAAATATCTCAATTTCTTTGAAGTGATTTCGAAAGATGAATACACCAAGCTGTTTTATCCACTGAAACGAGATTATTTGGAAGCAATTGACTGTTGTGATGATTATTTAGAAGGAATTATAAGCCTTACTACGTTTTTCAATACATTTGGGAAATCATACTTTGTAGGAGAATTAAGCCACCTAATAGAATTTATAGGAGAAGATTGCCAATTTATACCTGCTATTATTGCAACCCAAAAGAGGTTTCAATTATACGAAGATAAAAAACAGGTATTATCAAAGAAAGTTAATCCTATTCGCAAGAGACGTCCCCCTACATATTTAAAATATTATGTTAAATAAATGAAATGGCTGAGTTGCTGATTGCAGTTAAATTATTAGAGGAGAAATATAGTAATCTTTCAAAAACCTATTTCTCATATTGTATGGCAAGTGGTCCGGAGTGGATAGACTTTTATTGTAATCAATCTGAGGAATTCGTAAAGGCTGCCCTCTGTTGCAACAAATACATTGAAACATTAAATTTTTTTCAACTTATTCAAGATCTAAAAGATATTGGCTTTGGTTACTATTTAAAAGACTTGAAGCAATTTATTGACGAGGATACTATTCTTCAAGAAATTGAAAAGGAAGAATAAATTTAATAATATTTACAATGGAGCAAATGGTTACTGAAATGTATGAAGAGTTTATTATATCTGCTGCATACTTCCAATATTTATCAATTGTAGGCGAAGAAGACGCAGAAGCACAAGATTTGTCAGCATATGTTAATAATATAGATCGAATGAAACAATGTAAATTAGCCGCTAAATTTTGTAATGATTATTTAAAATATAAAAATGAGTATGAACTTTTAAATGAATTTAGAAAATTAGATTTAAGGTATCATATTAATTGTATTCAATCATGGTTGGTTAATGCAAAATAAAAAGGTAATTAATTTTTTTTTTTATATTTTTATTCATTCATAAAACAATTGTCATATAAAAATAACACATTTGTCAAAGCACACATACAAGGTGATTTTGAATGATAGAAGCATTTTGGTTCCATTAGCTTTAGCGCTGGTTGTTCATCTATTTCAATCACATGCTTTTTAGAATATTTCTGTATAAAATCCTTTTTTTCGCTTCCTTTTACAAAAACAAAATCTGCTTTCTTCGTAAGTGTTTCAATTATTTTTGGGAAATGATGTAATGGAGTAAATCCATTATTCCAATGTATACAATGATAATTTTTCGTTAACCATACCGCCTGCTTGTGACAATCAGGTGAAAGAAACTCCATTGGAAAAGGCTTTTTAAAAATGTAATGAGTCATTTCATAACCATCAAAAGCTGCAAGCTCTTTCGGTATAAATTTATTTTTTTCATCTTTGAATCCTTGAATATCTATAACCAATCTCATATTTTCAAAGCAGCAAATTTTTTAATGAGACTGTTTTTACTTGAATAATTTGCAATTTCTTCTTTCAGTTGATTAATTTTAAAAATAAATTTTTCAATTTGTAGTTGTAGTTTTGATGGCATGATTAAAACTAAAAGCTTTTGAAAATTTCTTTAAATTAAATCGAAATTGAAAATAGTGGGGATAAAGTTTATAATTGTTTCACAATTTTAGTAAGAGGGTTGTAGCTAAATAATTTGTCATGTAAAATAAGACAATAAGCAGAAGTATCTTTTTTAATTGCATTGTGTGTCTCAAATTCAATTCTCATTACTACGGATCCCGTTTGAATTGTTTCTTTTTGATGGGAGCAATCAATATGTGTAATAGGACTAATGTTTTTGAATTGTTCAGGATTAAAAATGGGTTCATTTGGAACACCATAATAAGACTGTCTAAAGTTGGCAAACATTTCGTATAAAGCAGAAAATTTGTTTTCTTCGAAATTTAACTACAAATCGTGATAAGGATATCTTTCAGAATTTAAATATACTCTAATATTTGACAAGGTAATATTGTCAAATTTACTCATATCTTTAACAATTTTCCCTTTTCTGTTTTCTTGAAAGCCAATCACAACATGACGAGGAGCTTCTAGTTTACTAGTTGTTTTTACCGGCCATGTGTGACGGGTTGTTTCGGTTAGAGAAGAATATTCAACAAGTTCCCAACTCCTGAATCCTATCAATATATCTTTATTTGATTCTAATATTTTTGATAGAGCAAGTTGTTGTGGCATATCAACTAGAATGTGAGGAACTTTCCAATAAATTTTATCGAAAGTAACCAATGGAGTGTCAGGAGCAGTAACAAGGTGTGCCGGATCTTCTTTGAAAATAACACCATCTAAATCATCAGTTGATCTAATAAGAACCAATTCCTGTTTCATATTCATAATAATTTTTCTGTAATCTTCAAAAAATCCTAAAAGCATTTTTAGTGGTATGGATACGGAGAATTTTCCATCATTATCAACTAAAATTGTATCACCTTCTTTCCGATGTGGAAACCAACCTGCATTTTCCAGTTTTAAACTTTCGTTGGTATTGTGAGAAAGGTAGCTTTTTAAGGTTGATGCTAATCCAACATTTCTTATTGAATCTATAGTAATTCCGTTTAGTTCATAGCGGATTTCTCTGAACAAAAAGGCTATACCATTGTTAATAAATAGCAATTCTTTCTTATATTTACCTTCTGTATTAGTTAATTTTCCTTCGATATAAAGTAAACTATCTGATGGTAGAGTGTAAGCATCGAGTTCTTGAATTGGGATCCTTATTTCATCATTGTAATCGAATTTTGAAGAAATATATGGTTGATATGTGTGAAGCTCAGAACTGACGATGGAATTGTCTACATAAAGCTTTTCGTTTACGTTTAATATGTTCATTATTTTAAAACAGTGAAACCCAAGGATGTGAGAAATTTACGATTATCTCGTCTTAACTTGTTGGTGTTGGATTTGATACTGAACTGTTGTTTAGGCTTTTTCTTTTTATAAGTTTTTACTTTGTTGATAGTAGTAGGGGCAAGTCTCATCCCAAGGGCTCTATTATATCTAACAACCATTTTATATTTCACTTGTTTGTAAATGTAACCTTACTGTTATAGTTTCTCCTCTAAAACTGATAAGTTCTCCGTCTTGATCAACTATTTTAACTGTTATATTGTTAATTGCTTTGACGCTAACTGGAAAATACAAAATGGGCAAAGGAGATTCAACTATTTTATACCCTGGAGCTACAGTTGGATAAAACTGGTGAATAATATGAACAGGTTTACCATTATTGTAAGAACCGACACAAATATTACAGTCAATACAAATAGCATTCACCTTAGTTATTTTTGCAACATTATCTGATTCTTCCTCTTTCATAGCTTCTAGTATCCTGCTATTAAAACCCAACATTTTTCCTATCGAATCTTCCTTGGTAAAATCAATTATTCTACTACACATTAAAAAAGTTTTTAGAGTATTAACATTTGCTTTTAAAAGAAAAAAAAATTTTTTCATTCGGAAATAAATCTTCTATACTTTCTCTTATGTATGTTTCTATATCTGTAATGTCATAAGTTCCGTCGGGAATAACAATTACTTTATTATCTATATAAAATTTATTATATCCTTCTTTTATATTGGGGATAGTCATAAACGTTTCAAAATCAGCTAAACCCAGGTAATATTGTTTTTCATCCTCTAAATATATGGGCGGATTAAAATCAGCAGACAAAACAGAACTGTTTCCTGATATGGCAATTGTGGTAGACATTGCAGTTTATTTATGAATGAGATATTACAATAAATAATGAGTTTATATATTTTTTTGCAAAAATTTTAGGGATAGTTGACCACAGTTATATGAATTAAATTTTTGTTTATTTTCATAAGTATAAAATACATCCACTTTGCCATTCGAATTAAAATATTTGAGAAGTTCTAAAGGTGGTTTTAAATTTCCATAACTATCAAAATATATTACATTTTTGTTATTTTTAATATAAGCAGTCCAATGAGATCCTTTATTTTGTTTTTTATCCAAATTTACAATACCACATTCTTTCAGATTAATTTTTTTTGGAAGTTCATCGAGCATAAAAACACCTCTAAAGCCAGTTATTTTTAACAGCTTTACATATTTAATAATATCATTGTTCGTAAGTGCTCTTTTTGGAAAACTTATTTTGAGTTTTTTTTTTTGTCTGATTGCTTTCATTTTGACGGATCCTCCTTTATAAGGTCTAATAAATAGTCCCTTTCCTTTATATGGTCTAATATATAATCCTTTACCTTCTTTAGAAGCATTTTCCATTGCAATATTATGTCTATGTATTTCTTCTAGTTGCTGTTTAGCTGCTTTAGCATCATTTACTGCCTTAGCAATTCCTGCCGCGCCTCCACCTAGTGCACCCAGGGCGCCAAGAATGGGAAACAAAAGAGGTAGAAATCCTCCAATTTTTTTGGGTGTTCGAATGATACGTTTTTTTCTCAATTTAAGTTTACCCCCTTTTGTATTTTTTAATCCCAAACCGAACTTTCTTTTACCCTTCATTATTCCTGCAACACTTAAAGCTGCAATTTTTTCACCAATAGAAGAATCTTTAGCTTTTACCCTATCCCAGGCTTTTTTTTCTAATATTTGGTCAGATATGTGTCTTTTTGATAAATCTTCAGTCTGAGAGTAAGATATATCATGTTCTTTGCAAGCGGAATCCAATGGATTTACACCAACGTCACCTCTAGTTAATCTTTTTCCAAGTTGGTGCCGGGACCACAATAATTATATCCTGGTATATGAACTTCGAAAGGTAATTTACTAATTAATTTATTTACTAAACCAGAGCCTTTTCTATTACGTCTTTTAATAGTTTTTTTCAACTTATGACGACCCACAGTCATTGAAGTTCTTTTTATACTAAAAACACATTGACATTTTTCTGGTATAAATACTTTTACAGCTAAAAATATTTACTAGTGTGATTAAGAATGAGGATTGAAAAACAAAAATTCTCATTACCAGTAAATAATCATGACGAAAAAATTTTAAGTAAACAGTTGAGAAAACATGGTGACTTATTTTGCGGTGGTTCAAAAAGAGGGCTTATAGTTGGTTGCAGTGGTAGCGGTAAAACCAACGTTATGCTTACACTGCTCGAGCATCCTAATGGAATTAGGTTTGAAAATGTCTATGTTTATTCAAAGTCATTAGATCAACCAAAATATGAATATTTAAGGAAGTTGTTAAAGCCTATGAAAGAAATTGGATACTTTGAATATGATAGCGATGAGAACATTATTTCACCTCATGAGATAAAGCCAAATTCCGTTATCATTTTTGATGATATTCCTTGTCATAATCAATCTATTATTAGGGACTATTTCACGCATGGAAGGCATAGAAACACCGATTGTTTTTTTATTTTTCAAGGATATTCCTCAATCCTTAAACGTCTAATTCGAGAAAATGCAAACTTATTAATTTTATTTAAACAGGACTGTTTGAGTTTAAAACATATATATAATGACCACTGTATATTGGATATGACATTTGATCAGTTTAAAAATATTTGTGCTAACTGTTGGATGGATCCATATGGCTTTCTTGTAATTGACAAAGATTGTGAAGTAAATCACGGCAGATATAGGAGTAAATTCGATTCCTTTATATATTTATAAAAGTAAAAAATTTGCAGTTTTATTTCATTTAAAACTTGTACAGCATGGATAAACGTTTAGCTCGAGAATTAATAAAATCGAGACAAGCCGTGAAGCAGAAATATCAAAGCTTGAAATTAGCTACTTCTACTGCTCAGTCCGAATTAGAACAAACTTATAGACCAATAACACAACCACTTAAACAGCTAATTTCAAGTATTGGTAAATCCGAACCATTCGATTTAAAAGAAGAAAGAGTTTCAAAGTATGAAGAATTCAAAACACCTACAAAGCTTTATAAAACATCAACTCCGACGAAAAATATTCAGAAAACAGGAAAAACTCCGTTACTCCCTACAGAACTACCAACATTTTTAAATGACAGTAGTATCACTTCTTCCTCTCCTGTAGTACAACCATTGTCATCAACTGTTATAGCAGAAACTTCAGATCCTTCTAGTGACACAACAACAAATTTAAACTTGTCAGACATATTGGAACAAACTAGAAAAACAATTCAAACCTATGTTGGTACACCATCATATAAAGATTACTTAGCAGATTTTCATGAATTACCCAGATCATATATTGATGAGGGTGTGAAAGATACACAACATAAATTTGACCATTATTACGGAATAGTTCATGACCTCGAAACGGATAAGTTTTCTTTTGGTTTAACACAGATACCGGTAGAAATTATTGGAAAGGACATTAAAGTGGGAGGAATAACGTACACAGGCACGCCAGGTTTATACGAATTGCTTTTCAAAAAAGAACCGATAGGTTATAAGAAGGAAGATTTAGATAATTACATGAACATTCTAGCTAAAACAAATGTATATCGTAGGAATTTTGATTCAAATGAACAAGTTCAAGGAAATACATCACACAAATATGTTACAATAATAGGACCATATTTACAAAGAAAGGGGATTACAAAGACAAAAACCTTGCCAAGATTAGTTACAGCATTTAACAAACCACAACCTCCGTTTAGAACAACTAGAGCCAAATCTACAGGAAAGGGATTAATTTTGAAAACAAACAGATCAAATACAGACTATGTATACTGGAATAATGTAAACGAAATTGTTGATAGGCTACGTTTATTAATTTCATCAAGTGATGCGGGAAATAATGCTCATAGTAACGAGATTATCTCTATTATTGAAGAATTAAGAGAAGATAAAGTAATACTATAAATAACAGCTATCAAATATAATCATATTTATTGTTTAATGAAAGCTCAACATGACAGTTGATAAATTTGGACGCCATATTTCAAAACAAAATCAAGAGAGAATAAGTGACATTAATAATTTAAAAAGGAGATTAGGTGAAAATGAAACAAATAATGAAATCTTTGCTAAAAAGCTTAAGGTTTTTGATGAAAATTTTTTAAAGTATGAAAACCAGATTAAAGTATGTTATACCTCAATTGAAAACGTTAATAAACAGTTGCTAACGCTAAATCAAATAAGTAAAGATTTGCAATTTTTAAATGAACATGTTAAAAAGGAAGACAAAAAATTAAGTGATGATATCAACAAAATTAATAAAATAATGGAAACAAATATAAGAGAAGTAATAATTGAAAAACACAAGGAAAAAATTAAACAATTAAGAACTTTTATAAAAAGGTTAGATGATGAAAAAAAAAGAAATCAAAATAGCATTCTTAACAGTAGAACAATTGACCAACTCACTTTGGAAGAAAATCAACAATATATTTCCTTGGAAAATATAATGTCCAGTGTAATTAAGAAATTAGAACAAGAATTAAATAAAACAGAGGAGGAATTAAAAAATAGTGATAGTAGATCAACTACTTTCTTAACTGGAGAGATAAAAAAATCCTTTAATGCGTTAGAAAAGGAGATTACTAAAATTAGTAAAATTTTAAATGAAAAAAGTTATACAATACAAATTGATAAATTGAATGAATGGGAAAAAACATATAAAAGTTATATTTCGAATTATTACAAAACATAGAAAGTGAACTTCCTTAAAATTGAATAAACAAGTTTGTTGTCATGACAACCGTTAAACAGCAAGTCGTTAATGAATTACATAAACCTGCTAGAAAAAACTACAAACGCAGAAGGGTGGTAGTGAAAGGGTTAAATGATCTTTTTCAAGCTGATTTGGTTGAAATGTTACCCTATGCCAAATTTAATAAGGGATTTAAATATATCTTGATTACCATAAATGTATTTTCTAAGTATGTTTGGGCCGAACCGTTAAAATCTAAATCTGGAAAAGACGTAACAGCGGCAATGAAAAAAATATTAATCAGTGCAAAAACTCCACCAAAAAACTTGCAAACGGATAGAGGAAGAGAGTTTTTCAATGTAAATTTTCAAAATTTGATGCAACAATTTCGAATTAACCATTATAGCACGTTTTCCAATTTGAAAGCGAGTATAGTAGAAAGAGTGAACAGGACTTTAAAGAATAATATGTGGAAAATATTTAGCATTCAAGGAAATTACAAATGGTTTAATATATTAGCGGATATTGTAAAAGATTATAACAATACAAAACATTCTTCAATAGGAATGAAGCCAAAACAAGTAAATAAAACAAATGAAAATAGAATCTTGAAATCTGCATTTACTCATGCTAAAACGTTAGATATAAAATCTCCAAAGTTTAAAGTGGGTGATCACGTACGAATAAGCAAGCATCGAGAGGCATTTTCAAAAGGTTACACACCAAATTGGTCAAATGAGATATTCCACATTAAAGAAGTTAAGATGACAAACCCTTGGACATATTTAATTCAAGACGAAGATAATCAGGACATTCTGGGTGGTTTTTATGAGCAAGAATTACTAAAAGTAAAGCATACCGATGTGTATCTTATTGAGAAGATTTTGAGAAGGAAAGGAAACAAAGTTTATGTGAAATGGTTAGGACTTGATAAAAAATATAATACATGGATTGATAAAAAAAATATTGTTTAATTAAATTGAAATTAAATTTTAGTTAAATTTGTTTTATTTCTGTTCCTCACTTTATGCTTTAGCTGATACAAATTACAAAGTCTTAATGTGCTAATTAATTTCAAATAAAATTCACATTTACTAAACTAAAATTTTATTAAGTAAAACATCAAATACAATTTTTATTAAAACGTGTCAAATATATTTTATTTCTATGTTCCTCAGATAATATCGAATCTAGAATAAGTTTACAATCATTTATTCTTTTTTCAAAACGGAGTCTATCTAAGTACCACATCTGAAAGTTACTCCTACGGGCTTGTCTGTAAGCAAAGCTCCACTTCACTAACACATGCACCTTATTGTTCTCTTCCAGAAAAGATATTGTTTTCTTCGTAATATTTTCTTTTTGATCCATTTTCATTGTTTTCTTCGTAATATTTTCGTTTTGTTCCATTTTGCTTCAATTTGTTTTCCATTTGTTCAGGATATAAAGCAAGTAATTCCATCATAGTTGAAACATTTTCACTGTTAGGATTTTCTGTTGGACTTATTATATTATAAACATGCGTACACAAGTCGCCACAATCAGATGAAATATTATTTTGAAATATTTTGAAATATGTATTGAATTCTTGCCTTTTAAGTATAGATAATCTATAATCAATAATTTCCTTTAATCGCCACAAATTGTCCAAAGACTCTTGTCCTAAGTATATGAAGTGTGGGCCTTTTGTAATTTGTAGAACAGGGGTATCATTTATTTTCTGAACCTGCAGATGAATGTTGTTTATATTCACACTGGTTTGATCAACTTGAGGAAAGTAGAAATTGTTTACAATAATTCCTTGATGAACACAAATGTCTTTCCAATTTTCTTCGGTTAGTGCGATTGAAAATCCAGTTTTTCCACCAATTACAATTTTTGGAGAAAAATCATTTAAACTAATGCCAACAAGAACAAATTTTGACAAAGAATTATTTAAAAAATAAATTTTTGAATTAAGAAGCGTTTCCAAAGGTTTATGAACCACGGCGTTGTTCATAATGACTAAACGAGACTGAAACATATTGTGTTATTCTTGTACTTAAATATTCTCATCCCCACTTTCTTTAAAGTTTCGTTTAAAATGGATTAATGAAAAAATAGATTTCCAGTTTGAAATTTATAATAAAGATAAATAATTAAAATGGTAATGTATAAAAATAATGCAAAGTTTAATGTAACACTAATGATGGAAAAGTAATAATTTTTGAATCCGTCATAATAATTGGTACAGTTGGGGGTTAAAATTTGTAACTGATTATTTTTAAACTCTAACCTTTCTATCCAATTTGTATCAAAAATAGATCGATTTGGATAATGATACAAAATTTTAAAAAATTTACTTGCATTTTCATTTCCATTTATTCGTTCCATCCAACTAATTGTACTATTGTTAATTAATCCAATTTTCATAAATTTACAATATTTACTTAGAGTGACGTCTGTTTTATTAGAAAAACATATTTCACACTGTGTTACGCCAGGGGGATGATGAACATAAAAAACATTTTGGAAAATAAAATAAAGAAGAATAAATTGAGATCTACTGATAGTCATTAAAACAAATTAATAATAATATTCCAAATTTATTAACATTAAGCAGATACTTTCACCACGAAAGCAAAAGCAGTTGTAAAAAAATAACAATAAAATACTTAATTTAAATATATGTAAAAGTTCATAAATAAGGATATTAATAATACTATATAAAATGTGTAGCTTGAAGACTTATTTTGAATGGTTACAATTATTCGATTCCTATTTTTCCATAAACAGTTATTTAAATCACAATTCCTAGCAAATTTCTTATGCTCCACAATAGGATCATCATAACTTAACCAATCAAAAATTTCAATACCACAATAAAAACATTTACAAATATCATTGATTGAAGTATAGTAAAAGCCAGCTCCAGCTAACACTTCTGGTCTCAATTTTCCTTTCCATTTTTTAAAAGTGGAAAGTCGTTTTTCATATGTTTTAAAATAACTGTTATCAATTTCTTTGTCAAAAGTTTCTAAGCACATTTTGTGAAAGACTTATGAAGACTAACTTTGGTTTCAAAAACAACAAATTTAAATACCTTATAATATCTACATAAATATATCTAAATCTTCATGTTCTGCATTCCATTGATACAAAGCAATATCTTGGTGTCCCCAAGCTAATGTATTAAAACTATAGGGAATTTTATACCGCTTATCATCTTCGGAACTCAAAGCCAATTTATTAATTAACTCTGTAAAAATTGTATGTTGTCTAGATCGAAAAACATACATTGAACAAAAGGTTTTAGAATGATTTTCAACAACATCTTTATAATGAATAAAATCCAACTGCTTTTTAATTGCACTTTTTTTAACACCTTTTGCTTTTTTTGTTAAACTGTTTTCCGTTTTAATACAATATGCTTTTGCTCCAGTACCAAAGAAAGTAGTAATGGGTTCACCAGCATATTCATCTTTGAATTTTCCTATAACTGACTTTGTAATAGGCATTTCATGAATATTATTAAATTCATAATTAGATGTGTCAAATTTGTGAATATTTTTTATCATGTCAGAATAAATATTTGGAGTTGTGACTTCTAAAATGAACGAATCGGTATCGGTGTATAAAAGTGAAATATTTTCCTGATAAAGAGGTTTTAAAAAATTATAAAAGAAATCATACATGACAGTTTTAGATATATCTAATATTGAGAAGCCTACATATATTGGTTTATTGTAAGTAACTTGAATCTTTTGCATTTGAATAGCTACCAAGTTTTCAGAAAATATTGTTAAGTCCTTGAAATATGGTTTTGCAATTAAATTCTCAGCACCATCTTTTCTTCTATTTTTTCCCACTCTGTAACAAGTCTTACGTCAATTCTCCTATCAACATTTTCCATAGTCTTGCCATAAATACTATTATTTGCCAACTTGTAAGTATTACGATCAAATTCATTCTTTGAATCATTTCTTAATCTTGAATTCAAGTCTATATATTTTTTCAACCAATCAGATTGAGAAAACTGTAAAACTCTATGAACTTTAGTTAACTTGAGTCCATGTTCCAAACATTGTTTTAATAATTGATAGTGAATAACATATTTTGATTTATCATTTAAATTGGGTATTAATTTTATGCATTTAGAATTTGGCGGTTTAAAGTTTTCTGGACAAAACGGAAAATCGTTATGATAGGAATGTAGACTTGTAGGATATTCTAAATCAACTTCTAAAACATATCCCTTATTAGATTTTTTAGAAATATTCATAATATTTAAATCATTGATTTCTTTATCTGTTAACCAAACAAAATCTCCCGTTGGAATGTGCTGTGACATTGCATAACCATACAAATTTGTTGCATCATAATAAATTATGTATTTAGTTGGCTTTAAAGGATCAAAATTTAAAAGAAATGGATTATTAGCTTCAGATTTTCTACAAATGCAAGAGCTCACACCACCGCGAACGCTTTTTTTGAAAAAGTGTATCATATCTGGATCAGTTAACAATTCTAACTCTATTCCAGTATAACGCAAACACGCCTCCAAAGATAAACCTGGAAAAGTGTAAAAATGAGCTGGATCGAGCTTATATGTGGATAAACAAGTGCTTCTAAAATTTTCAAAAATATCTGCCAAAAGTAAAGTATCAGTGAGTAAGTAAACGTCGGAGTATTGACCAAGAGATTCACATTTAAACAATTGCCAAACCTTTACAGCTCTTTGGTATTCTGCATCACTGATGTGCTCATCCGTTAAAGTATTATAAAATTGGTCTTTTTGAGGTAAAGTTGTTTCTTCTAATTTTAAATAATCATCAATATAATTGTAAGGAAATACACCTTTTTGCCGAATAAGTTTAAATCTTTCTTCATCATTGAAAATTTTTTTATTTCCTTACATTGTTCATCTTTTAAGCTTTCAGAGAGTTTTGATAAAGAATGGGATAGAAATTGAAAAGAATCAATAAACCTTAATGATATATTTTTTTCTTCTTAGCCTTTTGTGTCTTTTTATCAAAATAGTTATCCACATGAATAAGCTTTTCAAATGAAATATATTTTCCTTGTTTTGTGCGATAACTGTTAGTTGTTCTTTGTTTAAGCATAATTTTTTAAGAAATAGATGAGAATCATAATTACGCAAATTATGCAATATAACTGGAATAAAGTTAGGTATTCTGTAATTTATGTTGCAGAGTGAATGAGCTGGACCTCTATAAAGACCGGTTATATGACAATGATCTGCAACCCTGTCATTTAAAAGAGGTTTATTACAAATATGACAAACTGTTTCATAGTTATGATAAATTTTGTCCAGTTCGTTCAAAGGAATCATCTTTTTAGGAGTCTTTAAATATTTATTGTATATGTTATACACATCTCTTTCTAAAGAATTTATAAATAATGTATCACAATTTTGACCTCTATATTTTTCAAATTTAGAATAATTATCGTCGAATGAACATTTAATGTAATAGGCAAATGAATGTGGAATATGTTCATATTGTTTTAAGGTGTATGAAGTATTAGGATTTTTATCAACATTGTCATTATTTAAAGGCTTTAAAATGCATTCAAAATCTGCATACACCACGAAAGGAACTTTCATTTGTTTATGATAATTTACAAATTTCAAAATATTATCATATGAATAGTTTCCAAACTTATCTTTTATTAATTCTTTAGAAGGTAGGTTAATTCGTAAATGATCACAATCATAGCTATTGTGTTGTAATAAATTTTCTTCTGTAGGGAAATATTGTAAACAACCATCGCAAATATATTTTTTTCCGTGATGTTTAGAAATTTGTGCAGAAACTAGTTTTGATAAATCTTTAATATAGCAATAATGAAAAGTTTTTTCATCATCATCACTTATTAACAATAAATTGACATGTTGATTTTTTTATTCGATGAATAATAAAGTGGACCAATTACTTCATACCCCTTTTTAGGATTTATAATTTCTAATCCATATACATTAATAGAAATGTTATTTTTTTCTTCAAAAATCTTAATGTTCTTTAGCAACATTGGAAATTCTATACCTGACATATCCAAAACAGAAGAGTAGTGTGGGTAGGATGAAGTTTCAAAATCTAATCCGCTTGGTTGGTGAAGAGCAGACACAACTGCCCAGGCGAAGCAAAAGTTGTCATCATTCCTAATGTTGATCACAGCTTGACGTCTCTTGATCTCTTGAGGAAGTTCGATAAAAGATGAGGCTCTCAGCGGATTGTGCTTGTTAACATTAATTTCCAAATGAAGTAAATTCATCAAAGCCCATCCTGCAACGTAAAAATTAAAAAATTACTTTTTTTGTTGCTGTTGTAAAATCGAAAATAAATTCTTTACCTGAATCTCTTTCTGCAAATTCGTCAGCTTTCTGGTCAATAATGGTGCAGATTTGCTCTAACAGTTCTTTTTTCTGATATCCCTGGCAAATGACTTGGAACGGCGCATTAAAAGATTTGACATCATAGCTGTCGCTGCTGGGGTTAAAATAGAAACCGAACAGTTCCATATTTAGCTTGATACATTTATGTTTCTGCAGTTCTTGATCTATTAGATGTGCAATTTTGTATTCCAAATGTTGAAAATACTCTTTCACATTTATGAAGTTTTGGTGTGAGGAAATCCTATAAGATATTATTCGTTCCCTGAATGCTGACTTGATAATTTCAACACCTTCCTCCAAGCCTATTTTGGAATTGTTCTTGTGCACACTAGATCGAAGATGTCCACCCCATAGACTTTGGTTTATATTTTTCTTGCATTCTTTACAATATTTTACAATATTTGTAGAATCTATAAATTAAGAAAAAAATATTTTACAAAATATAACATGAAAAATAAAATGTTCTTACCTTTAACAAGCTTTGGTTTTTTCAACCAACTGTTGAGTTTTGTGGAATTTCCGTTAACATGTTTTTTATTATGTCGCAATAAATTATCCTTTCTAGTGAAGACTTTATTACATGTTACACACTTATGCATTTCTGAAGTTTTCTGGATAATAATAATAATAAAATTAATATTGTGCATTTCTATTTAGTTATAGTCAAATTTTGAAAAAAGCAATTGCATTTTTGAAGTTCTTTGTATAATAATAAAATTAATATTGTGCATTTTTATTTAGTTATAGTCAAATTTTGAAAAAAGCAATAGAAATTAATTGACTTTATGAATCCATTTCTTCAAATGAGTCAACTAATTTGTCAAAGGCCTGTTTAACATAATTCACCGTACTTTCGTCTCCCTTTTTAATTGTGATCAAATTAGTTAAATTTTGAATAGCGAAACCCAGACACTTAAGGTTTGCTATTTGTTTTTTATTTTTTTTATTAATTTTAAAATTTTTTTTAATGATAAATGATGGTTTCGAAATTGAATTTTGTTCAACTGGTGAATTATTAGGAGAAATATCCGAAGTTAAATTTGCATCAATTTGTTTTTCTTGCGGATCAGAATTTACAATAGCAAATGGTGAATTAATAGAAGATATAGCCGAACTTAAATTTTGATCAATTTGTTTTTCTTGCGAATCAGAATTTACAATATCATATGGTGAATTAGTAGGACAAATAGCCAAACTTAAATTTTGATCAATTTGTTCTTCTTCCGAGAATCAGAATTTTCACTAAACAAAAAGGGAGAGCAAATTGGTCTCGGAGAATTAATTGGCGATTTTAATGTTAAATAATTTGTATTAGATTTTTGAAAACAAACAATATCCTCATCGCTAGAATTTTGAGTTTCGTCAATGTCATTCAGTTCTTCAAGAGTTTGTTTAGTTTTTGTTGTAATTAAGTCCGATTTGTTGTCAATAATGTCATTAAGATCGTCAAGAGTTTCTTGTTGACTAGCTGTAAATAAATATTTTTCGTTGTTCTGTTTGTTGGCATTATTTTGAACTTGGCTATTATAAATAATTTCATTCAAGTCCTGAATAGTTTGTTGTTGACTAGTTGTAAATACGTCTGTTTCATTGTTTTGTTGGTTTGCAAAATTCTGCATTTGAGTACATGTGTATAAGTCAAAGTCATTGTCAATAATTTTGCTACTCGATGCCAAAAAATTGTCCATTATGAAAAAAAAATAA